>VXBA01005309.1:701685-757489 GCA_013399895.1 Serilophus lunatus
GCTGGTGGATGGGAGCCTTGCCATGAGCCAGCAGTGTGCCCAGGCGGCCAAGAAGGCCAGTGGCATCCTGGCCTGCATCAGGAATGGTGTGGCCAGCAGGAGCAGGGAGGTTATCCCTCCCCTGTACTTGGCACTGGTGAGGCCTCACCTGGAGTGCTGTGTCCAGTTCTGGGCCCTTCAGTACAAGAGAGATGTTGAGTTACGGGAGTGTGTCCAGAGAAGGGCAACGAGGATGGTGAAGGGGCTGGAGCACAAGCCCTGTGAGGAGCGGCTGAGGGAGCTGGGGTTGTTCAGCCTGGAGAAGAGGAGGCTCAGGGCTGACCTTATTGCTGTCTATAACTACCTGAAAGGGGGGTGTAGTCAGGCAGGGGTCAGTCTCTTCTTTCAGGTAACTGGTGACAGAACAAGAGGGCACAGTCTTAAGCTCCATCAGGGGAGGTTTAGACTTGATATTAGGAAGAAATTCTTCATTGAAAGGGTGGTCTGCCATTGGGATGGGCTGCCCAGGGAGGTGGTGGAGTCACCGACTCTGGACGTGTTCAAGAGTAGCTGGATGAGGCACTTGGTGCCATGGCTTAGATGATGGGCTGTTAGATTATAGGTTGGACTTGGTGATCTCTAAGGTCTCTTCCAACCTTGCTGATACTGTGATACTGATATGCTGTGAGTCAAACTGCTGCTGAATGAAGGCGAATTAATTTTTTGTTAGCATTAGGCTTTATCTACTGCACCCACACTTTCTGGAGGAGCATAAGTCCTTTCAAAGTGTCATTAATCATTTTCCCTAGGAACTGCTCAATCCTGCTCCAAAAAAGAAGAAATTTGAATTTGAAGCTTAAAGCACAGCAGTGTGTATTATTGACTAAAATTTATTTCAGAGTAGCAGGTAGGACTTCCCTAATTTATCTTCCCTGTTAATTTTTGCTCATTTCAAAGAGATTGGCAAAAACCAATAAAGTAGCACCAACTTTTCTGAGTGCATGTTGTAATGTAAAGAGCTCACAAATGTAGCGAACTTGGGGTTGTTGTACATTCTGTCAACTTGATTATGCACTTGTTACCAAGAAAGGCCCCTCTTGTTCCCTGGTGGAATCTGGGATTTGGGCAGGTACAGAAAAAAAAACCTGAACCACAAGGACCAACTGACTGACTCAGTTATCACTGTTTTGAAGAGCTGCCTGAGAGATTGTATTGTCTGGTCTAGAAAATGACCTAGTGAAGGAGGATCAGATTGCAAAACTATCTTCATGTTTTCTTCCATGATATTCAGCTGTGCAGGAAAACCTTTCTTTGCACAAAAAGCTGAGCTGTCATAAAGATGGCAGCAATGTTTAAAGTAATGAAAAAGTAGCTTGCATGAGGCAGAGAGAATGAACATTTCTGTGGTCTGATTCTTCTTTGGTTCAAAAGCACACTTCTCTAAAGAAGGCTGCAGAATAAGAGCTAAGCTTGCATGAGTTTCTTCTGCACATCAAGTGTACAAAAATTAGCCTACTAAATAAAAATATAAATAAAAGCTTGCTAAAATAATAAAAATAAAATAAAAGCTTGATCAAAGTTCAGGCAGGATATGAAGCTGTATGTGAACTTAGTAAGATAATTTTTACTGCTGAGCTTTTTCCCTTCTGAGACAAATACCATAAAAGCAGGGAAAGAAAAACCTGGTATTGTACATTTTGTGGAAGGAGAACTGGATCAGAAAGCCAGTGATAACCTCACACCACTGCTGGGATCAAATCTCCAAGCCAGCTTTGTGTAGAGCCTTCCCAAGTCTGCTCAATGTGTATGTGGTAGCAGGTTTTAACCAGCAGACCCTGTCAAGCCTCTGCTGATATGAGCCCTCAATTGCAAGCGCAGTTGCAAGCTGATTTGGCCCACGTAAACAAAGCTGTGCATGCAGTCTGCAATCATGGGAGCACATGTGCACAGCTGTGTTTATCTGACACTTTGCAAATCAGGATTTTATTTCTAAATAGCATGCTGACAAGAACGAGGTCATGGAAATCTTCCTATTAGCACTTAGAAGGAAATATATATATATTTAGAATGTCACCTTAAAAGCTTAGAAATTATCACTCTAATCTCTCACAAAAGATTGGGGTTTTTTTAGTGTTTAAACCTACTCTTAAATTCACCCAGCCACAGGACCTCAAAAATATAGCTGTACTTGGTTAATGAATTGGCTTTTAGTAAATAAAAAAACTTACTTAACACTTACCTTAGCAAAATATATGGTCTTGTCTATGACACTGTCAATTCACTAAGGTGAGCTTTTATTTCCCATTGATTTCACTGTAATTGAAAGGCTGCAGTCTATTGAAGTCGAAAACCTTGAACACTGGATTTCATTCATGGCAATACAGGGTAGGTAAGAGTGTTTTGAGGGTTCTTTGTGAAGACAATTCTTAATTGAATTTTCTCAATGAACTTTAGAATGAAAGATGGACCATGAGTTTTCAGAAGTTGGTTTCAAAATATGCATTCCTCTAGTAGATAGCATGTCAGCAATACAATCCCTGGATGACAGGTATAAGGACTTGTGACAGTCTGAAAAACTGTGGTATCCCTGACAGCAAAGTTGCCTCTGTAACTGTTACAGAGGAAATGCTCTTGAATAATCAGAAAACTTAAAAAAAGCCATGTTGATATATAATACCTAAATTATACTGTTAAATGCTTTTTCACAGAATCACAGAATAATGTGGGTTGGAAGGGACCTCTGCAGATCACTCAGTCCAACCCCCCCTGCCAAGGCACTGTCAACCTTGGTTGTCTTGTATAACCAGGTTACACAAGAGTGTGTCCAGGTGGGTTTGGAATGTCTCCAGAGATGGAGATTCCACAACCAGGGTGGACAGCCTGTAAGAACTATTATAGGATTATATTAGCAAAGAAGTTATCTGTAAAGCAGCTGGGAAAAGCCTAAATATTTATTATGAACTTGAGAGAAATTGCCTGGGAAGGCCACCCAGACAGAATGAGAACCAGGCGGGCTGGAAAGGGGCTCTTCTGATCAGACCAAAAACAAGACACTGGATAATCAAAACTGCCTTATACAGAACCTAAAAGAAAGGTTCTTTTATACATAAAAATAAATAAAAATAAATGGTTTGTATGGCTCTTAAATTCTTACGCATATTGGTTATGTGGTATCTTCATATCTGTACTACAAAAAGTTCTATTTCTGCTCTTTTAGATGTTCACATAACAGGACAGAGAGGATCCTTTAGACTGAAAAAGATGAAAACCATATGGAATGGCTGGTTGCCACTTCACTACATAGCACAATTCCCAAAAGACAGAAAGATTACCCAAGCTCATCTACGTGCAAGTATGTGAGTTACCAAGCAGAAAAAAAGGTGGTGTTATTGAGCAAACATAGCCAATGTGTACTCATTTCTTAAAATAGGATACCATTTGCCTGGAGATATTGAAAATTACATGTTATGTACAGATTCCAACATCATAAACAAATATTTGCATCTGTCTCTCCTGGGCAACTAACTGTGAAGTTAAGATTTTTTTTTTTTATTCTATCAAGTAGGGAATTTTTGTAGAGAATTATCTCAGGTAACTATATTTGCTGTCTGCCAACACTTAAGAAAAGGTGAACATTTGTTTCCTATTTCAATCTTCGGTTGTGCTACAGATGAGGTTTCCAGTCTCTTCCTTTCTCCAAAATATCTTCTTACCGATTTAAAGAAAGCAGACTAAGAAAAGGTATTTACTGTAAGTCACACTCATAAGTCTCCAATTCAATCCTAGCTGATTTAGCACATTTCCAACATATTAGTGGTCACATAAGTCAAGAGTCCTATGCTTACCTCCTTGTGCTGGAAAAGTCTGGGCTGAAATTAAGGTTCTGTTTTTTCTGCAACTCTTCTCCCAGCCAGTAGAACCCAATGGAGTTTCAAAGGGTGATGTACTCAGCCAAGTCTGTCTAGGGAACAGGCTTTGGAAGTTATGGCTGGCCTTTGATGAGAATGTTTGTAATGGGTTAACCTTGGCTGGCCGCCAGGTGCCCACAGTCTCTTTAACCCCTTTTTCCCCCTGAAAGGCAGGCAGGGGAAAAGAATACGATGGCAAATGGTGGGTTGAGATAAGGCAGTTTACTACAGCAAAAAATTAAAGCAAAGCAAAGCGAAGCCCGCGCAAAAGCAAAATACCAATCTAATCTCTCCTTCCCATCCGCGGCGATGACCGGCCACATCCAAAGAAGTGGGGCCTCAACGCGTGTAGTGGCTCTCTTGGTAAGCCACCATGGGAGACTGTGCATGCCCCCCCCTCTTCCTCCTTCTCCCCAGCTTTATACCTGAGCTGACGTCATATGGTCTGGAATATTCCTTTGGTCAGTTTGGGTCAGCTGGCCCACTTGTGTCCCCTCCCAAAATCCCGCCGTCAGTCGGGGAAGGGGCACTACAGTCCCAGTGCTGTGCTCAGCAGGAGCCAAAACACTGGCGTGTTATCAGCACCACGCCAGCCACCAATGCACAGCACAGCACTGTGAGAGCTGCTGTATGGGAAATGGGCTCCATCTCAGACAGACCCAATACAATGTTTTAACCAAGGTATTAAATCTAGAGGATACAACCCTACAAAGAAAACTCAATGTTTTTAGGCCCTGTACTTTGAAAGCAGTACCTCTATGCAAGTGTCGGTGTCCAGTATAACGGGTTTGCTAGTAATTTGAGATGTTAGAAAACATGAGAACAAGCCCAAAAACATCTGAATTAAACTTCTATTGGGTTCCCAACATGAAATGGGTATACAGAGTTCTTAGGGCACTTCAGATCATCTTTGCCTTTGTGTTTGTAATGCTAGAGCCGATCTAGGTTGAATCCTGAGATGGTGTAACTTACCCTGCTTTAGTAGGATGGGCTTAGGCCATACGAGATGAACATTTATGTTCATCTGTCCTAGGCTTACAAAAAGAAAATTATATTAACTTAAGGACTAGAAATATTAATAATGGCACCTGCCCTTGTAATGGGAGCTATTTTAGATTACTTTTTAAAAGTTCAGTTTCTCTCTTTTTTTGGTTTGTGTACATCATACCTTTTGCTGGGGAGCTGTGCATCTTCCCACTTTTTGATAGTGAAGTGGCTAGCCTTGCAGGTTGCAAACTACTGGCAATTAAATTGGATTTTAAAATATCTATCCTACATGCATATTTTCAGGTTGATTAAACCTTTCAACTTAAAATAGCAGTACTCTCAGTAACTGCTTGAGATGGCTACTCACTGTGTCAGACTGGATTCCAGCTAGTGAAGTTGGCCCTGAAATGTCAGAGTGATGCCAAATGGAAAAGTGAAACTTCTGACTTCTGGAGAATGTACTGGGCTGTTTATGTGAAGCAAAGTGATATCCTTTGATACAGAATAAAAACTTTCTCAAAAACAAGAGCACATTGTGGGACCTCTAGTTATAAGCCTGGGAAAGCTCTTGTGATCTTTATATTTCTTATTTCCATGTCCTTGTCCAAAGTTCCTTTATTCTGATCTAGCTTCAGTGCTATTCCTCTTTTCTGCCCCCTTCACAGTTCTCATGGTGGAGCACAGGAAAATGTTTTCTGTGTAGGCCATGGTGTTGCTGGAAAACCGTATTCCTTTAAATTAGATATGTCAAGCTAGATGAATGCTCTAAGGATTGAATACCTGCAGCCACTGCTTTGAATGAGAATTCATTCAGTTTTCATACCTCTTTAATGAAGTTTGTTCCTCCTTTCTTGACCCTATATTGTCAAGTGTATGAGAAATGCCAGCGTGAACTTTGAAGGTACATACTTAATAGAAAAAAGGATTATTGTAGTCCACAAAGACCTCTCTAACATATACTGTACAAACACAGTAAATATCACAAGTTGCCCTTACTTAATGTTTTAAAAAAAATATTCAAAGCTTAAATGCTTTGAATAGCCCACTCTGTTCTCTTGTAGCTGATTAACAATATTGAATTTTAGTCAATCAATTATTTTTGGCAAACATGTAGAAGTACAGGTCAAACATAGACTAAAATATCAGCTACAAGAAAAAAGAACTGTGTGTTTAAAATACTGTTTTCCCCTCATATTTATTCTGCAGCTGTGGCTATATTTAGTAGTAGTCCAGTGTATCTTGCATATGGTGATTGATATTTTGAACCAACTTTTTCTAGTTTAGAGACAAAAGGGTCATTCCTGTATGCCTCATTCTGATGCTTCCAACACCTGAATTGTGTGTTTTATGGTAAAATAATTAACCTTTAAAATTATAACTATTTGCATCCCTGCATTTCTTATGAAAAGAAGCAAATAGAAAAATATGCCTGATAATTTAATAAGGAATGTATTTTCGTGCCTTTTCAAATTCATTTTGAGAATTAAAATGGGGAAACTCAAAGGAACTGAAGCGGAAGTTTGGGCAGGTACTTGTGGGTTCTGTAATTCCTGTATGAAAGAACAGAAAGACACCTTTAGCGAGTCCCCATTTTTACCTCAGCAAGAGGTGCAGGATTTCAAGTAACCAGAGATTTAGGATGACCAGAGAATTTTCTGGAGAAAGTATATTGTCTTCAAATATGGCTTCTCCTACTTTCAAAAATAAGAATGTCATGTTTTGTATAATATTTTAATAGTTTTACTAACTTATAGATTTGCACAGGTTAGCGAATCCTCATTCACAACATTTGGATTGATGGAGAGCTTTTTAATGTGTTTCAATGCAGTTTTTACTTCTTTTCAGTTCAGGTCACCCAGGGCTTCCTATGCTCTGAGATGCACATTAAAATCTGGGTGACTAGAAAAAACATGTATAAATCTCCAGGTCTCCTCAATCAAAAAGTTGTGCATTAAAAAGTAAAACAGTAAAAAAATAAATCACTCACTGAGGAAGACGTTAAAACAATTTCCAATCAACTTCCAGAGTTCAAGAAACATTTGAACAACATTCTCAGGCACATGGTTTGGTTCTGTGGCTTCTTCTGTGCAGGGCTAGGAATTGGACATGATGGTCCTTGTGGGTCCCTTCAAACACAGAATATTCTAAGATGTTTCTTTAAGTCTTAAGCAAACCAACCCTGCTTCCCTTGATTTCAGTGCATATAAACACTAGTGTGGGGCTGCAGCTTGATGAAAAAGTAAAGCTGTTGATCACTGTTTGTTTCTGTGTGAACAGTAGCAGATCAGGTCAGACTGCAGAGAACAGCAGATGAGGAATTCCTTTCGGCAAGTGGCCAAAATGGGTTAAAGCATGCTGAGTGATACACACAAAAAAAAAGCTATGAAAAATGCCCAATTTTCTTATCTGTAATTCCCAGAATATAATAAAAAATGAGTTAAAATAAAAAGTCTCCATGAAAATCAGGCAAATGGGAAAGGAAAGATTATGCCCAACTGTTGGTCATGGGGCACTGAAAGATGTCTGGTACCAGGAGTAATATTTACTAGCTAATCCTTAACTCCATATTCTCTTAAAAACCATGAAGAGTGGTTTATTACAATACAGAAATGTATATGCTGCCATAAACTGTAGAAGTTGCTGAAATGAGAATACTGATAAGCAAAACCTATCTGGAAGCAGTAAATTAAACTTTAGCACAACTTTCAAGTGAAATATTAACTTTCTTGGTACTAGACCTTGTTAAAAATCAGAAAATGTCCTTCAGGAAAGTTTAGTGGAGGAGAACAATGAAGAGAAGGAATTGCATAGGCAACGGGTACATGATTTCTCCCAAAGCCTCAGGTGGCACAGGTAACAATGAGTTATCATAAATAATAAAAGTAAAGGTGTCTTTAACTACAGGATTCACTGTTTTCCAATACCTGCTTGACTATGTGTTTTCATCTTCGACTCAACTATTACTTCGAAGTAATAGTCTATAAAAATGTTATGAAAATACGTAAGTAAGAGTTGTAAAGCACTGGGGTGGTTCTATAGGTTCTTTTTTTCCAGTTTTAGAACCTAGACATTTAAAAATTAAGGCAGTTTCTTATGTACTGATGTGGTTTCCCACATATACGTTTCTTGTACTTTTCCTTGTAGGACAAAACAATTGTTAAACCTACTGCTCTTCTAAGCAAGGTAAGAAAACATCTCAGAAGGACAGCATTTTCCATAATAAGCAATATCCTGAAATAGGCAGAGTGTTTTAAATTAGTCCTCTCTGCTGTAAATGAAATAACTGTTCTCTGTCTTCTTCCATCTGTTATGTTAATACTGCTTAGAAATACTAGCTTTTATTTTAATTTATGATTCAAGCAGAAGGGGAACCTTTGTGTTCTGTCCCAGGCATCAATGCCTTAATGTGTATCTAATGTAGGAATTTCTCAAATAACAGGCTTAGAAAAAGCATTTGTTTGGCTGCTGAATTCCGAGGGATACTGTATATTGCTTTTTGCTGAAAGCTTCTCTTCCACCAAGCTGTATAACCTAGGATGTAACCTTCTATAACCTAGTTGCCTGAGAACGTGGACTGAACCACTTGTCTTGGTTACTTTCAGAGAATATGAGGAAGGCTTCCAGTTAAAAATTTGGGTTTTTAAGAAGTATTTCTTACGTTAGTGGCCTAAAGAAACAAGGCATGGCACAAAGAGTTATTACAGCAGAAATTCTGTTTCTTACCAAGGGGAGGAAGAAAAACAATGTTGCTGATTAACAGCAGACACTTTCCTGATCATAAATAGTCCTAATCTTTTTTCCTGCCCAACCTTTGCCCTATCATCTATTCTGTGTCTGACCAGCAGAAGTGCCAAACACCAGCAGTGATTTGTGAATGGAGAACAGGCTTTTAAAGCCTGAGGGTGAAACAAGATATCTGCCTGATCCTGTTTTCATCATCTGTACCCATGTTGGTGCTGTCCTGGGCTGATTCTTTTAATTTCATGTGTAAACTTCATTTCATAATAAGAAAGTTAAGAAGAGGAATGCAAGTATTTTCTTAATAATTTTTTCCGTGTCATTCTTCAGTATGTTCCAGATACTATTTCCTTTAGAGCAAACGTGTCAGGACCATTCTGCAGCTAGCCAAAGATTTTTGTGGTAGAAATAAATTATATCTAATGTAGTCTCATCGGACAGTGCAGTACTACTTCAATGAGGCAAATTAAACAGTACACAGTACCACAGCACCACAGCACTATAGCAGCAGGCTGCCTTTCCCCTTGCAGTGGTAAATTTTCACAATAAGTGCTGGGCAAGTTGTCCCTAAATCACAATTTAACTACACCGTCAAAGTACTATTTTTGCCAAATACATTCTGTCTGCACTGGGGGCATTGCCAGGATAATCATACCAGGTTTTCCCCTGAGTTTGCTTTTTCTCAGGTACAGCACCCAGGCAGACCTCCAGCTTTCTGGCAGCAAGGACCCCACAGCAGGTAATGCTGGCCATTTGGTAGATGGATATTTCTTTCCCTCCTTAGTAGTTCCTACCCCTTCACAATGGAAAGTGAATTTCATGTAATATTGTTGGTTTGGCCAGATGGTGGTATTTCCTCATGAGTAAAATCAGTATTAATGAATCAAGGAATCCAAGGGCTTCATCACATCTGCTCAGAGAGCTGGAATTGCCTCTTATAACTTTCCTGAACCCATTTGGGAGTAGAGAGGAGCATGCAGACAGTGTGTGATTTTGACCATTCCATTGCTATTAATGTATGGGACAGAGGACAAAGACCTGCTGTTTACATACAGTGCAATAGCCATATGTCTTGCTCACAGTAGTTTCTGTGAGCAATTCTGTTTTGAATTGTATTGGACTGAGTTCTTTACAGCATAGTATCATTTTGAAAGCCATTTTAATAGTGCATAGTATGTTTTGGGGCATGGATGTAGCTGAATGAATCAGTGGCAGCCAACAAGAAAAATCAGTCCACAGAGGGAAAGTCCCAACTTTTATAACAAATACAATTCTCCATTTCCACAGTCAAGTACAAAGGGTCCTGATCCTAGGGATGCTGGGACTCATATGGGATATCACAGCGGAATTTAAACCAAATTGGGCAGGTTAAGAAATCACACTAGAATGCAAACTTCAGGAATGTGCTAAACTATGGTTTAGGCTTTGCTTGGAAGGCTTCTTATTCTTCACTCCTGATTTGACATTAGCAAGACCTAAACGTGACCTAACACCTCAACAGAAGGAACTGCTTTTACTGAACTTAATTCTTTACAAGAACTATGGTCGTGAAAAAAACACCCTGCAGTACTTAATCTTCAGCCAAAAAATTCATCTGAATTATGTTAAGTTCCTGAAATAGTGGTCATTTACAGGGAGGTTCTGTGTGCTAGTGATATGACGAAGAGGAATATTTTAGATGGCTGCATTTTGTTAACAGGGCCCAACATGTCAAAATTAAAACCCAGTAATAGCATTTACATTATTTTTTTATTTCTACCAATGGCAGATAGAATTCAATTTAGCTGCTTTTACCTCACTTCTATTTCATTTTATAAAAACTGGAGTGCTGCCATTGTTCATAAACAAGGCTGGAAATATCAGAGAAAACTGCTGAATTTGGCTCAAATTCATGCTGTAGAATAAACAACTCCAACTCAAATACAAGCACTGACTAAAAATCTGCTTTGTTTTTAACTGAAAACATGAAGTAGGTCCATCTAAACTAGTATTCATCTTGCTTGTACACAATTTCTAACACCATCACAGCCTCTGGTGTACACATATCTATGAACAGATAAGCCTGTGTCATTTAGTTTTGCTCTGAGGAATGCTGACAGCAAAACCACATTATTTTAGTGAATTTTCCTGTTCTCTTTTTCTCTAGTGGCTGCATTGTACCACTGTTTCTATAAAGCAGAGGAAAATTGTTAGTGTTTGCAGTTGTTGCATTGAGAAATTTAAGAGTACTGGTAAAAGAGAAAATTTGTATGCATTCCCAGGGCTGTCTATTGGAGACTATGTGATACAAATGTGTTGTGTAGTGTGGGGCTTCTTTTCTCACTTTAGTCCAAATCACTGTGACAAGTTTTGCATCTTCAAGAAGTACATTTTAGTGGCAAGTGACAAGTGCCATTACAGTCAAGATTCTAAAGGTGGATAGTTAAGTGGCACCCAAATGAAAAGATACTGCAGTGGTCCCAGAGTAGTTTAGTATCTGAACTGTGCCTGCAGTGCCCTGTGTGCTCACACCTCTCTGCCTGCTCAGAAGCTGTGGAGATGGTCTGCACTACCAGTGCTCAAGGACAGAGCGAGGTGGGCAACTTCCACCAACTTTTCTGGCTGATGCAATCACCTCCCCAGCTAAGCTGAAGGGCAGAATTGCTGTCTGTAAAGCCAATGCACAGCTCATTATGCAGCTGGAGTTTCTGTGGTTACAGAATCATATTCTTACAGGAGAACATGCAAAGAGGTGAGGATCAGTATTTTCTCTCCATCAAAAGTTCACATCTACAAGGAACAACTTCTAGACAACACAAGCAATCAGAAAGTTGGTGTTAGAGAAACATTCTCTTCTCCCTCCCTTTTAGAACAAATCCCAAAATATTAAATAATTGGTTTAGAATACTATGATTTGGGGAATGGTGGTATTAAATGGTTTTGCCCCTTATATGGCTTTGGAATGATAAATCTGCTGTCTTGATTGGATTCTTTGGAAGTTTTGGATTTATCTTATCTGTTTCCCTTCTACTCTTCCATTCAGGATGCCATTTCATTGGCACTTTCCTGTCAAATGCCATATCAAACAAGCAGAGTAAGCATTTTCATGTGAAGTAAGCAGTTCAGGTATTTAGGAACAAATCCCTTCTGATAGGTACTACAGGAGTGAATGAACTCAGAACTGATGAGTAAGTAATGATCTGCAGGACACAAGTTTCCTATAAATACCTTAATCTAAATTTGATTCATAAATACGAGTATGTTTGATGTTCCTACACATTGTAGTTTGGATTCTGGGGCTAGACAAACCATCATTCAGGAATAATGCTTTCTTGCACAAAAGCTTCAGGAAATTATCTTTTTATTCCTCTTTATTATGGGTTAAAAAATACTGAAGTTAGGGACCAAGATACTATTGTGGTTATCCTTCCAGAACCTGAGGGATTGTCTTTGGGGCAGGAGTGGAATGAAAAGTATCATGTCCCATTTGATTTAGTGGCGACCAGCAGTGAAATCTGACTTTTTATTCTGGAGCACAGTGGAAACTTGAAAATCTGAAGATGATTTTATTGCAGTTGTACTGAATGGGTCACCTTCAAATAAGAGTTTGGTAAACTGATAAAGATTAAATTGTTTGATTAATTATAACTTGCCAGAATGTGCATGTCCTTACTGTGTCAGATACTTCAAATAAGTTCAGATATTACTGGATATTTTCACAGATTTTATCACCATGGTATCACACTGTTTGTACACTTGCTTGGATAAAAATATCATGCTGGGTAAAATTTCTCTTTTTAGGTTTAATCAGGCTTTTCTAAGGTTTTTTTAAAGTACAATATTGGAGAGAACAGTTGCTGTCTCTGTGCATACTGCCCAGTGAGTGACTTGCCATGTGATTCCATGTGCAAACAATACTCATCTGGGGTGTCATGTCAACACTTCATGCAAAGTAAAATATGCTAAGCAAATAAAAATGCATTAAATAATAAGCTTCTCCAAAGAGTAAGGAAGCTGCACCTTGAAGGGAAGTGCTCAAGTGTTACTTAATGTAGTGCCATTAACATACCTGTTTTGGGGTAGGAAGGGGGAGAAGGCTCACAGTGAGTATTGTGACATCACTTGTGCATTTAATTATATCCTGTTAACCATCATGCTATTTGCATTTCTGATCCTGCAAAGTGCCTCCAGCATTCCTAAAACAGCTTTGAAGATTTCTCCCTGGCCAATAATCCATCAATTTAATTAGTACACAAGATAGCTGATGAGATGAGCAAATACCTTCCCAAATAACTGATGAGCCAGTTTTGCAGCAATAAAATCCTCACGATCATCCTCCTCCTCATTGTTTACTGTAAATCATAAAATCTGAAGTTTGTTTCTCATCCTAAAGGAAGAGGGAAAAGAAAATAAAACAAATAAGTTGGTTTAATACAAGACTCTTTCAGGACATAAAAGAAATAATTAAATTATCTTCCTTATATATTACCAAATTATTACTTGAATATCTTCAGAAATTCTGGCCTTGGCTTTCAGTAGTCTATTTCATGTCTATTTGCAACAGCCATGTTTTATTTTATTTTCCTTTTCTTGAAACATAATCTTGCATATGCACACAACTGATTGCAACTTAGTTGTCTGGCTTTCAGCATCACTCTTGCCAACCAACTGCACAGTAATTACATCATTTTGCAAACAGCACACATATTGCTTTGCCTTTGGTAAAATTTCAACATCTTTCATGCCTAGAGGAGAGTTCAACAACAACATCTGAAGTATGTAAGCAGAGCAAGACGGCTAAGTATAATTCAACAGCAGACATGATTCTCCATGTATTTGGGCTACCTTTTAGAAAAAGCTATTGGAAACAAACTTTGGGCATGTAGGACACCTCATTTTCATGTTAAAATTGCTGTTCTAACTTTCTATGTTCAATTTTATATAGTTTGTGTCAGAGAATTGATCTCAACTGTGCAACACTCCAGATCTCTTGGCACCCCACCTACTGATGAACTGAAGAACAGACTAAGCACAAGTAAGATTTATAGCATCTTCACCTAAAATGGGAGTTAGATTTGGATCATACATGGCAAAGTAATATTTGTTAGACATGCAAATAACTTGTATGATGTAATGTCTGCAAGACAACTTCTGAACTGAATGTGAATGACAGTATTGGAAATATGATGTTGCTATGAGGCAGACTTACTCTTTCTGAACACTTTGGTACTTGAAGCAGGAATATCTAATGGCTTTTACTGGTTTAAGCATTGCAACATTTGTTGGTACAAATTAGGTGTCACAATTTTGCAATTGTGTAGTTTCTCAAGAGTTTGCAGAGATTTTTGCCACAGATGTTCCTGTTTCAGGTGCCTGGAATAGATCATCTGTTTCTGATTCAGATACCTGAACCATTACAACACTGCATCAGCCTGAAAGAGAGAGCCACAGAATCTCACTTACTGGTTTTGGCTCTCTCTTGGCCTCTGATCATTGCCTCTGCATCTCCCTCACAATCCAACAAAATGCTTGGATAGTTGGAAGGTGAAGTTTACTTGCCATTTCCTTGGCTGGGATTAGAACTCTACAGAGGTGTCAAAAAAACATTGGTAGGACAGTAGTAAGAAGATGGAACAGCACACATTGGTATTGCTTGCAAGTCCATGGGCAGGGGACAGAATTGAGGAATTCCCAAGGGCACTAGTCAGTTTCCCTGACTCAATCTGTCAGGAGCAAGTGCAACAATATAAGATCTGTCAAAGGAGGGCTGGGCAAACGAGGAGATCACTCATCAATGTCAGTGACAAGATTCAGAATTTGATGGCAAAGCAACAAGAGGAATAAGTATCAGTTGATAATGGAATTGCATAAGCAGCACTTCAGGGAATCAGAAAAGCATACAGGAATGTGAATGAGCTGCTGTCAGTATCTCTCCTCCATGACGAGGGAGTGAAACCTGGAGTTTTATAATGAGAAGCTGAAGGAAATTTTTCAGGCTGTGAGCTGCAGAGAGTCAAATCCCCTGGAAATATGAACACCGTGAAATCACCTTGATGGTACCTGCAAGCTAAAAAATACTTGGAACAGTTTGTGGAAGAAGAAAGAATATATGAACCACAGGCCACCACATGAGCAGCAACATGAACTTTCATGTGCAGCTAATCTTTTAAATTCCAGGAGTAAACTCACCAACTTTTACAGATTCTACCTTTAATATTGATCTTACCTGGCCAATAACTTTATAAATGTAATAAACTTGTTTTATCATCAGAGAATTTTCTGAAAGTGAAGAGAAATCAATTTAAAGATCTACAGTTCAGTGCAACACATTCAGCTAAACACTTTCACTGTCCCATCAAAATGAAAACCTACTCCACAGAACATTTTTTTAAGAAGTTATGGTAGTATTTTTATGATTTGAAGAGATTATCTGATATTTAAAACCCCCAGATTTAAGGGCTGCATAAACCACAACTTAATAGACAGCAAACTCCAGTCCAGAGCAGGAACTCAAATCTTTTTTCTTTTTCTTGCTATGGAGAAAACTAATTCCCACAAAACTATACTTCCCTATGTGTAGGTCATACCACAACACCAGGAAGATTCACACTCGAATCTGTAAGATCAGAGCACTCAGAACGAATAAATTCATAACAATCCAGGAGTCTATAAGGAAAAACTGATTTACTGATGGATTACAAATAATTATTGTCAATATGTTTTTCATCAGTTTGTGGAAAAATAATTTTGGAACATAAGGCCCCACCCCATACAGAAATCTTTCTGTAGGTTCAACACTCCAGTAACTTCTTTATTTTGTAACTGCAGACTGGAAAGGCATGCCTCAATATTAACTTGTTAGAGATCTTTATATTTCTTGCAGTGGCGATATCTTAATACCATTTAATTGCAAATATTATAACATTATATGCTGTTACATTTTTGGCAATGTGTCTATCAGTGTCCTAGATATAAGTGCCAGAATTTATGACATAATCTTTAAAGCTACATGTGTGGAGATAAGCTTCAGTATAGAGATGAGTCTTATGGCAAAATGGTTGTGCATGTAAACTAACAGCCATATATCCCTAAAAGGTGAGCACCAGGAGGAGCTGATGCTGCTGGGAAATGCACAAAGAAGAGTGACAAAAACTAACACTAACTCTTATGCCGAGGTCAAGTGCATTTGTTTAACTTCTGTGCAGTTGTGTTATGTGGTCTGGAATGTTGATTCTGACACGAAAAAGTGCAGATGGGATCTTTTGAATACCAAATCCAGGTCCAAAAGAAATTAGAATTAACATAATTAAGATCATACAGGCTGTTGGAATGAAATGAAGAATTGTCAAGAATCTTCCCAAGGTGCCAAAAACTCCCATACTTGTGGTGTGCTTTCACTAGGACAGAGTATGTGTGTATAATGGAAAAGCTGACACACGTCTAACATGGAATCCATAGGTAGGAAGGAAATGTCAGGGAATTTAAATTAACCAAGTGCACAATGCAATCAAAGAGCAAGGGGAGTGAACCCAAAAGGACATTCGTTCCATAGTGTCTTCCCACTCCCTTTTCTGTTAATATAGTTGTGAAACATCTACTGTGTTTTCAATGCCTAAAATGGAAAAGTCAACTGTAAACTCCAGGTTCTATGTGGATTATTAGTGTGTCTTGTTTCTGCTTGTGCTCCCCTTGGACACTACTTAAGCTTCTGTGCTAACAACTATGAGAGAGTTGTGCTGTTAACAACCCTGTGCATCCCTGTGTGTGTGAAGAAAAAGAGATCTACTGCAGATACCTGATGCATGCACTTCCCACGGCTCCCAAATCTTGGCTGGAGTAGCCAGTGATTTGACAATGAGATCATGTTTTGTGTTTCCCAGTTTCTGGTGCCTTGCTGCTTCTTCAGATAGGCTTTCTTTCAACAGTCAATGCTTGTAGAGTTTTCAGAGTTTTGTCTCATTTCCTGGGTCTTTTGCTTTCTGTTTTCTAAAGTGGAAATGTGAATTTCTTTATTTCAAACAACACATTAAGCTCTTCTGAAAAAGATAGATGTCAGAGTGCAAAGTTTAAAAATAATGCAATGAGAAATGAAAAGAGAGATTTATTATCTTGGTCTATGATTCTTTCATAAATTGACTAGAAATATTCCTGTTATCGATATCTCTGAACAGCAACTATTCTAGGTATGATAGAGTTCCCCCCAGGAAATGCAGCCTGCATTCAGTCCAGAGATGACAAAGTGTTGCTGTCACTGCGGGCAGGAAAGCTAACTTGACAAAGGTCTTCTGTTGACACCTGGGTTTTTGTTAAACACTGCAGTATCATCGGCTAGAGGTGTGTGTAATTTTCGTGTTAGGCCACCACTTCTAGACTGGCCTGACTTTGTCATACTGACCTCTTACAGTGCAGTGCTGTTATTGACATGGCTCAATAGCTGCCACTGTATTACAGCTGTTTCCCAAAAGCATAACATTTGGCAAGCCTATGGAGCTGGAAAACCTCTGGCCACTTCTAACCTTCTGTTCTGTGTAAATATTTGTGGTATAGTTATTACAAGGTACCATGACTTACCTCTGCTGGAAAGCGAAGTTTCTGAGAGTAAGTAAATGAACAACACATAAACTTAAATATAACCCATTTTTCCACCATAGCTTTGTTTCATAAAGCACATTAAGTTACTGTCAAGGGAGTAGCACACAGAGAACCAGTTTTATTTAGTTAGATTAATTCCATTTTAGTATTTCCATTAGCCATTTTAAACTTGGCACTGCAAAGTAATAAAATCCTCCAAATATTGACAGATGGAAAAGTAAATGCCACCCAACCATGACAAGCTGTTTTTCAGCCAACCTCCTAGAGATAGAAAGGCTGCTATCATAATTTATTTATATATTAATAAGGCACATGATTTTTATCACTAGTTATTCCCTTCTAGCAATTAAGGCAAAGCTGATAAAATCTTCGCTAAGTCAACATTTTCGTTAACTTTCAGAAATTCATAGCTAAAAATCTTCCTGGGATGCACAGTGGGAACAAAGGGATAAAGCTTCTCTTGAAGAGTGTGCCACTGACTCAGCCATGAACAGAAGGAAAGGGAAGGTTTTATGAGGGTTTTTAGGCACTTTCACTGGCACTGGTAGCCCTCTGCTTTCTTACTGGAGGTGCAGAGTTGATGGCAAGGAAAGCGTGAACTGTGCTGTCCTTCTACCCATTGAAATCAGTGCTACTGGAGCATCAGAGGAGAATACTTGAATGAATTGCAGAGTGAAACAGGTGGGTCTTTTAGGGAGGCTTTGTCTCTTTAATATAAGCTTGACAGCTGGTCTGCTCAGGACTTGATAATTGTAAGAGTCGGTCAGAAGATGGATATTGTCTCAACGTTGTCATCAGGGACTTGGACATTTTCGGATATCCCAAAACCTGAGTTAAGGCCTTGACCGAAGTTTGCAAAGCCATCCTGCCTGAGACAGAGCGGCTGCCAGGTGCTGCTCCCTGGACTGAGACTGGAATGTGGTTTCTATAGAAGCCAGGGTGTGGATGCCCTGGAACAATGGACGGTGCAGCTGAGAGTGTACTGTACCCCTTTCTCTGATAAGGAGGAACGGAACGATACATCTCGAGTCGTACCCCACAAACGGAACGATACATCTTGGACTTATTCTCTGGAGCCGAGGAGCCATGACGGACGCAAAGCTATCCCTTGGCAAAAGGCCACTCGACTGACTGACACTCCTCTTTGGACATATAAAAGAAGGCCTCTCACCAACCGACGAGGAGGAATTCCCCCTTCACCACTGAAGGAAAATACGACGGATCTATAGGGACGCCTCGAGGACTCGTCGTGTGGTGGTAGCTATATACCCTTCTCTCAATCTCTATCTCTCTCTCTCTCTCTCTCTCTCTCTTGCTTTGCTTTTCCCTACCTCATTTTTCATCTATCGCACTGCCGCTTTTCGGGCACATAATAAAGTTTTGCTGTTTGATCAAAGCTAAAGTGTTTTTGCACTCAGATCACGGTAACGAACCATCACGCGTCCGCCAAATTCGAGTGGACCGTGACAATAATATAGTGGAGTCCATGTGGAGGAAGATGGCTGAAAGGTTGGATGAAACCTGAGATATAGTGTACCCAACTGTACGTTCTTACATGTTCCACTGAGGAACTTCTAGGAAAACTGACACTTTGTTTATGTCAATGTCAGGGGCAAATTACCATCTACCTTGTGTTGAAAGACAAGGTCCTTCATTTTCCAAGAGGAGGTACTTACTAAATATGACCCTACCTTCAGCTGCTTGGCCTTGCTGTAGATTTAAACTATTTCAATAATTAATACGGGGTTTATACCCACTAAGGAAATATTTTATGGTTTGTAAATATTTAAAAGGTAGAACACATCTGTACAAAGGCACCTCATGATTTTTCCAGATTTGTCCTTCTCTGGATTCAAGGCCAGAACTTCAGCTGATGACAACACAGCTCCAAAGTGTGTCAGCTGAGACATGCTCTTGTTAGTTTTAGTGTTTTCTTCAGAATCACTAGCATTTACTGTAAAGTATAAGTGATTTCTACTATATAATAGCAAGGAGAAAACTAATTCTGGGGGAATATATGTTTGGGAAAAGGATCTGTATAGCACAAATGGGGCGCTCACAGCTCCTGGCCTTTGGACAGTGGCATTCACTCCTTCAGCAACAGTAGGAAAGCAGCTAAGAATCTCAATTTTGCAAATTGCACAGTGTTTTGTCACATATCCAGTGTGCCGTGCTTTCTAGAAATAACTGTCATTCTGCTTAATAAGATTACCTAGGTACAAACATAAAAACATCTGTGTATTAGTAAAAATATTTGAGCAAATGAGGGGTTTTTCCACTTTCTCATTACCTGAAGAAAATAAATCCATATATTGGAGTGTCTGTGAAGTTATACCTTTGTCCCTTGACAAGAAAACTTATGACTCAGATAAGGTGAAGAGCCTAAATATAAATGAAATTCCTAAGAAAAACCTTGCAGTATATTCTTTTCAGCTGAGCGTAAACACCCTGGTAGCAGCTAATACTGATTCAGTGTGTCATTCATACAGGGGCAAAAAACCATCTCTTTAAGTATCTGCACTATTAGGCCATGAATTTCATAGTAAAACTGAGATATACTATTAATGCAAGTTCCTTTAGCTGTGGAGAGTTTCATGACTGTGGCTTGTGTTAACCTGCTAATTCAGTCCTTCAAGCTATGTAACATCTAGTAAAAAAAGGAGAACCAAATACAGTTTTGTTAATGTATTTAGCACTATTAGGCCTCTTAATTATCATTATTATTCCTAATTATAGTGGATTCTTTAGACTTTTGCTTTTGATTCCACTATTCATTGTAATTTTAGTTTTTAACCGATTTTAAGGTTAGCTGTAAAGGATCCAGTGGTTTTCTATCCAAAGGGAAGGAAAAACATGAGAGTGACGTCTCATTGCTCCAGAAACAATTTTGAACATTTACTCTCTACACACTGAATCCTTAAGTTATCTCAACAACTCTGGGGACTTCATACACTGAATTAATGAACACTGTTTAACCTGAAAATCTCATAACTAGCAAAACCAAGTTATACTTCTTAGCCAAAATAAAACCTAAAAAAACCCTACTGTTTTGTAATTTACTCTTAGGACACAGCAGCTCAAACCCTGAGGAATTATACAATATGCTATGTCTTAGGTTCAATAAAATCAAATGAATGAAGTGTTAATTTGATAATTATGTGGTTCATCTAAGTATTAAAACACAATGGACCATGTCTTACTCCATCGTAATCGGCTACCTCAGGGGGGTTATGATGGTCTCATGCCTTCAACCACCCAAGCAGCACAGTAATGTGCACCAAAGTGTGCCCAAAGGGCTTTGCTGCAACTGCAGTGTAGGTTTCTGTCCGTTGTTTTCATTTTATGAGACAAACCATTTTGATTTAACCATGCTTTGAAAAATATATTCAGTAGACACAAATCTTGCTTAATGTAGCTGTGTATAAGGACAGAGTATATACCACGGGAGCAGGAACTGCACTTGTTTTTTGTTTACCACTCTTCCTAAAGGTTCTGACTTCATTCAGATCAAAATAGAAAAAGGGATTCAGGAATAAAGCCTTATGTTCTGCAGTGATTCAGGGAAAAGCAGGTGTTGTTAGGGATGATAATATTTTTTTCTCTCTACGTTAATGTCCTCTTTAGGATTAGAAGATGTATTCCAGGTCTAATGTTACCACATGACACTATTCATGTATAGTGTTACAGAGAGACATTGAGAAAATTGTATCAAACAGTGTATGCAAGTGTTTGGAATCCAGCCCTACACAGCTCCTGCTTTAAATGAGTCATTGGCCTCAAAACCAGATTGGAGTCTGAAACATGCAGCAGCATCTCCTATTCTAAAATCTCTGTCTTTTTCGCTCACCCAGCTAATGCTGCTGCAGCTGCCAGTTGAACAAAGACGTTTTTTAATTATTTTAATAAATTTGAAGCCTGGCCTATTACATTCTAACAACATGGCATTCAATAGTTATTGTTACTGTTACCATCAGCCTTACGTGTTCCGCAGTGTTTGAAATGGGATCTTTTAATTGAGTAACAAGGTTCAACACAGCAAAGTATGTGCTGGCACACTATAAAAGTTATGATCTCATGATTGCTATGATCCCAAGACAAATATTCTTCTTTGAGGTTATCTTGATGCTGCTGTTATAATATACAACCATGAGAAATCTAGCAAGAGGAATTTAGTTTGTGCCGCTAAGCAACAAAGTCAACCTTCAGCTGAAGAATTTGGGCTCTTGAAGGAGTTTTCCTGACAATATTTTGTGGAGGCTGTTAGGGTCTTTTGTAAGGCTGATAACTTGTCTTAAGGCTCCCATCAGTTGGAGAACATCTTCTTCAGTTCAAAGTAATACTCAGTTTTCAGAATACTGTTAATACCAGTATGTGATGTGACTGCACTTTCAACAAAATTAGTATCTGATTTTTTAGCTGCTTTCATATTAATGGATCTCTACTATTTATGAAATCCCACTGTCTCTGTTGTTCTGCAGTATCTGGAATCTTTAGTGTGGACAAGCCTATTGTATCAGACACTTTGCAAATAAAAATATTGTTTGGGCTCCCAATGATTCACCTTGGTATGAAACAAAACCAATTGAAAGGTCCACAGATCTAACTCTGTGGCCATTTTAAACTACTGAACTAGTTTAATGCTTCATTGCTGCAAAAAAAGCTGAAAAGGCCTTTCTTTGCTGTGAAAGGGTGAAGAAGACCCAGGCTGAATAATGTATTTGAGCTGGAGGGAATTGTTATTGCACACCCAGCACATCAGGAAAGGCAGTGATAAATACTGTGTGTAGTTTCGGTATTTATAGGAGGCTGTGCACTCACACTGAAAACTATTTCCTTGCTGATGAGACCCTTGCAAGCCAAATGCCACTTCCATATTGCTATATTAAAATGACTGACATGGAACTGTATTTGCAGAATAATGAAGTGATTTGCTTGTCATATATCCATCTCTTCAACTAGAGATTTACAGTTATGCTGAATCACCCCTAGGGGATGTAACTGTCACCAGGAATTCTAGTTGCAAGTTATTTTGGAAACAGGTGTTCAAGCTTTACATTCCCAAGTGGCAACAAAACCTATGGTTTTGTCATTACAGCTTCTACAGGTCACTCAAGTACCAAAACCATCTGCGTTGTGATATACAGCACAGTATCCATAGTCATCAGCTAATGTTGTGTCAAATTCAATCTAACACAATGACCAGGTGGAGAGAATGCGGGGGGAGAGAAAAGCAAGCATCAGTTTGCTTTTAAAAGGAAACCATCTGGTTCTTTAAGGTGCTGGATAAAGACTAGAGACCAAAGTAAACTGGAAATCATTTCCAGCTTATCTGCAAAATGAGTAAACTGTATCTGCTCTCACCACTCTGTCCTCAGTACTACCTTGAAGTAGGATTTCTTTACAGTGGCATTTATAAGACTCTGGCATAGAGAGGCAGTGATGTCAGTCACAGAACACCCTGCCTAGCAAACTCTGAAGTTTATGGCTATTCTGGGTAGCCGTGAGTTGAACCCATGTCATAGGCAAACAGTGGTGAGGAGCAGAAAATACCTGACCATTTTTTTTAGTGTTGAAAGCTTGTTGCTGATTTTTTTTTCTTGCTGGTTGACACACATTGATATCAGGTATTATTAGGAAATAGTGTTGTGTAGCATTTTTTAATATCTGCATATATACATTGATCTACTGAGCCTTTAAAAAAGGGGAGAAAGTTATATTTAAATTGTACAGCAAAGATACAAAAAATAAAAGGAGTTATTTGGATGTTGGCCAACCAATTTCCTCTTACCAACATCCACTTTTCAGTCTACTGCAAGAAGCAAGGCAGAGGCACAAAACACTCCTACATTTGTTCTTTAAGGCAGTTCTCAGGCGTTGCCAACAAGGAAGGTCAGTTTGCTCAGTCTGCAACCTCTTTGACATCTGAGTTATGTTGGCGGATAGCCCTGGCCACAACCATTTGTAACAGAGCTTCTCAAATTATAAGGCCCTTATCCAAACTCTATTACAATGTGACAGTTTTCACTGGATTCTATGGATTTGGTGTTGAGGTCTCAATGGGGAATTTTTCTTTAAAAGCATGGGTTTATAGCTGCTTGAACAAACATTAATGCAACATGACATTAATGCAACACTTGAATTTTTAAATGAGCTAAAAATCATTTGACATTTAACTTCAAAAATAGAGCAAAACTATTAGTTATCTAATTACTTTTTTAGCATTATAATTTTGATATAAAGCTCATTGACATTAGTATTACTTTCTGTTAAATAATGAGTTTCTGATTGGGATTTAGAACTATTTAAAAATAACTTAAATGGAACTAAAAGACAAAAGAAAGCCAGGGAAGATTCAGATTCTTGTGTTTTATCACTTATAATGGGGGATGGGGGTGTTAAATAAAATCACCATAGCTAGCGAGAACAGGAATACAGAAGTAGCCAACAGAGTATTATAAAATTTGTCCTTTTTCTGATTTCCTTTTTATACTTTGATAATAAGTCTTCTGTAGATTCCAAGTACAAGGAACAAAAGGAATGCTAGGGAGGTACAATATTGCTAGAAGTATTACAAACTTGCCACAGGTTTTGTAAATATCCTGTGAAACTAATTTCTAAGTGTGTTGTGAATGTGAAGGCAGCCAGCAGAGGTAGCAAATAATTTGTCAGCCTCTCTGTGGTCAGTGGGAGTTACACTGGAGAACAGCTCAGTGGGCTGGAACATAAGTCACACCTTTGGACACTCCTGTTAAGATCCTGTCCTTTTCCAAAATGGATGGAGATGTAATTGCTGTGAGGAGAATCATTAGTTTTATACAGCTTTTTAGAATTACTAGATAAAGTATTTCATTAGAAAAGTTGAGTGGTACTTCCTTGCAGTTTGCCTTCTTTTCCAGGAACCAGTAGCAATATCCGATAGTCTTGATTTGGACAGAAACACAGGAAAGAAATTGTTGCATGGAAGTAATACATTGTTTCATTCTTGGCTTTACTGCAAGTTAAGCTGTAAAACAGTATGTCAATGACTAGTCCCATTGCACATAGAACTCAGTTTCTGAGATAATGTATCACTATATCATTAACCTTTTGATACCTTATAAGAAAACATTTCTGAAGGAGATCAAAATTGGTACATCTTGGCTTCTCTCTACAGTTTATGAATATCTGCTGTGAAATCTCGTGAGTCACTTCAGATGTTACAGGCATTTCTTCCACTTGGCATTGGTGGTGCTGATTCATACATACTATTTCTGTCTCTTTATTTTTTTACTGTTTCTGGTACTTTTCTTGGTCCTTCCTATGTTTAAATGATCTAAAATTCATCCTAATTACTAAACAATTCAAATGCAGAGTGGTGAAAATCAGTAATGCTCTTCAATGCACAAGCTGTTTATTGAATGGAGCATTGATGTATGTAGCCTTAAGCTGGTCTGAGGCATTAATTTAGAACAAAATATTCTGTTTTCTTTGTAAGAAGTGCTGCTTGTAATTCATTACAGGTAATGGCAAACTTTGAATAACCTGAAGTACTGTAATAGCATTCGTTTCTAAACAGTTTCACTCTGCCGTTGTATCATCCTCCCCAAACAGCACCTGCTCTGGACTGCACAATTTGAGATCCAACATTTAACCGAAGAGCCTGAAAATGCATTCATAGTAAATTTTGGGTATATGTAGAGGATATCTATACCACATCAACAGTTATTTGCTCTGTATTGCTTTCCTGTTCATCATGCTTGGGAGTAAAATAAGTCATTCTTCAGCTTTGATGCATTAGTAATTGGATGAAAGAGTGCAAGTGTCATTTCCTTATCACAGGAGAGAATATCCCTTTTATACAGGGGAGACAAAATTCACCTTCCAATACTGACATATCCTAGAAAAGCATTTCCTGTTCTTTCACACTTCTTGTGTCATCCCCCCTCACATGAGCTTGAAAGAAATGTCTGCTTAAAAGCACATCAAACCATCTCACTGTACCAGTGCAGAGACCTCAGGGCTTCCGTGAACTTCACAACGAGACCACACAGTGAGACCCAGGCCTTAGGAAAACTGCACACCCCCCAAAAAAAGAAAACAAAAACCACACAACTAAATTTTATCCATTCCTCAGTCTTTAACCGGGCTAGCTTTTAAGAGGTTGTACTTACTGTGAGAACGAGTGAGTGGCCTGGTAGGGTTACATAAAGAAACAAATGAGGTTTTGTTTTAGCCCAGCCTCAGTGCAGTGAGTTCCTGTTGATGGCACCTCTCTCAAAAAGACTGCAGTAACTGACAGAAAAAGCTTTATTTTCCCTTTCACAAGAACCTTTAAACCTCTCTTTAAAAAAAAAAAAAAAGCTTATCTGCCAATTGGTTTGACCTCCAATTCACCATTTCATTAAAGGAATTCAACATTTTGCCCTGTCTGATGGCTAAAAGGTATTGATAACTCTCATCTGGGAGCGTGAATGAAGTTCTGGGCTTTTTTTCCCAGGCAATATGTTGTCAAATTTGTTGTGAAGCTCCTACTACAGCATTAATAAAGGGATTTTTAAACCTCATAAACAAAACAGTGGATTTATTTGTTATTTAAGGGTAAGTGAAAGATATTAAAGTATCATTGAATATAGTAATTAAAAAAAAAACCCAAAACACACCAGCTGTGCTTGCTTAAAGTTTTGCAGAAATGATTGATCATTATCCTGGCATTATAATAGCCTGATTTCTACATAGTTTGCATCTCTTAACTTTACATAACTTTGCATAGATGACTTTGAGGTATTATTTTTAGGCTAATTTTCTACTAGATTTCAAAATCTCATACTTCATGACAAGTCTACGCAAGTGTAAATGAGGCTGCAATTCCCAAGGGGAGACTTGTTAGAAAATAATTTATGAGGCACTATCTTGACTGGAATATTCACCTCATCTGCATCTTGCAGAAACCTCTGGAGCCTGACATGCACAAGCTTCACTCTTATCAATTCACAACAATGATGCCTGATTGAATTAACCCTTTGAGGCTGGATCTTCTTAAAAGAAGACAATTTATGTTGACTATGATGGCAGATCAATAACGACAATAAACCTGGAAGAGCAGACCTTGGCTACAATCAAGAGTCAGTGTCTTGCAACACTGGATTGTGACAGTTGGATAAAAAGAGAGAGATGGTGTGTATGCATGTGAGTGAGGGAGTGTAGGCTCATAAAATAGAATCAAAATGAAAAATAAGGTAAGTGGCCTGTAAATAAAATCCTTTTTTTTTTTTTTCATTTTCCATTGTCCTGTAGAAGCCAGCTCTGTAGAGAAAGTATTTACCTACTTCATGCAGGGATAAATAGTTGTGCTCACCTTATCTTATGCAAGTCAAGACTGGAGACTAATGAAGCTGGAAATTTATTTGTGTGTCATCAGACAAGAAAAAGCCTGCAATATGAAAGTTCTGACAAGTCTGAAGGAAATCAGTAGAGATTCAGATGGTGGAACTGATAGTTTTTCAGATTAAAATTCATCTCATCTGACCTTTGGTAAAGCTAAAAGCTTTCAAGGCCCCAGCTACTGTTCTTTAGCACTCAGAGCTTTCCAGCCACTCTAAAACATATTTGGCTTCTTACTTAGAGTTCGTCCCAGTTCTTTACACTTGGAGAATGCATCCATGGAGAATGGCCAGTCCAGAAGACTGAAAAATGCAGTAAGCCCTTCCTTGAAAATTCTTCAAATTAATCCTGAGAAATCTCACTCATTAAAAGACAACTCTAGCAGTAAAAAACTTTGGGAACCTTTTGTCTGAGGTAGATAAACACAAAGTAGGGCTGGCCCCACAGAGCAACACAGAAAAGCTTATTTTTCCACTTGTTAAATCCCAATTAAAGATATTCATTAACACAGCTGTAAGTCCAGCTCTCAGAGCAGTAAGAGCTCATGTTAATGGCAGAGATCCCATGCCCTTAACACACAGCATAGGCCTACAATGCTGTGGAAGGAAGTACAAGTACTAATTTAACTGCAGCAACGTTCGAGTTCCTAATAATTTATATCTTTCCATTATATCAGCTGCTGCCAAAGATGATGTAAGAAAAGCAAATTTCCCATAAACAGGATTTTTCAGGAGTTTGGAGGCAACTGGTCATGCAAAAGATGCCTCCTAGTTCTTCCATACTTGTGATTTTTGTGCTTTGGGAATGAAAGAATTTGTTCCCCAAGTTCTCCAAGCATGTTTGCAACCCCAGAGCAGGTGGAAGGCTGGACAAGTGGCATCTCCTAGCCCTGGACAAACCTGTAGACACAAGCCTATTCTGAGATGAGATGCGACTGAGAACTGCACACACAGCCTCCCCTGTGCTTCCTCTCCTAGTGGAAGTGGCTCAGGGAGAGGAACCCCCCAAAGAACAGGATTTGGTGTGACAGGTGTTACCAGCTGCTGGGCAACTAAAATGGGGAAGGAGTCATCTGACTTCCTTACCAGAGCAGGACAACAAACTGTTATCACAAGCAAATATACCAGGACTAGAAATGTATTTAAGCTCCTAAACAGGGGAATAGGACTTATCTCACTGTTCAGGGGGTGTTTGAAGATGTCTCTGCGGTGCTGACAGTGCTGGTGGGGTCACACACCTGCAGGATGGCTGTACAGCTCTGGCATGTGCCAGGACTTTTCACTTGCTGAAGGAGCTACAACATACCTATAATTTCTCCCTTGCCAGATGAAAACAAGAGAAGAACCTTAGGATCTTTCCAGGAGTGAGTGCCGGTGTCTTTACAAGCCAGTTGCTGAGATTACTTTTTTGGGTTTTTTTTTCAGATCATCTTATTTCCCCTATTAGGTTTAAATTCAAAACTCGTCGAGACCTCTTCGCTCGGTGTGGAAAGCAGACGCCGATGTGCCGCGGGCTGGTGCGGCTCCCGCAGGGGTTCTCTGCTGCCATCTCTTGGCGCCTTCCCTGCGCCTTGGGATCGAGATCCAACGGAATTTCGACAATCTCAGGAAAGAATTGAAGTAGGGATACTGAGTTATCGTTATGCTTACTTAAGGACAATAACCGACAAAGCCGAATTAGTGTCGCTGAACCAAAAGGGGAACTTAAATTATTTTTCCAGTATGCTCTCAGGTTATCCTGCTCCAGCGCTGCTGGAAGAGTAATTTCCAGCCATCCTTGTAGCTCTAATACATGTAACAGCACAAGGAGATGATGCAGTGACAGAGAAGCTGCTGCATTTTCACAGCCTGGAGCAAGATGTGCTTATGGATGCCCTGGGCTAAGTGATGCAGGTAAATGGTGGCAGCATATTGAAAGGTGTCACTACCAGTATGTACCAGGGGTACACTAGCACTGAAGCATTTAAGGAAACAGACACAGGACTTTTCCAAGGCCATAGCAGGGTTATACAAACATATAAATATTTTGTTATCATATTGAGATTATTCAATAATATCCATAACGTAACTCTGTAAATTGTATTTATTTATATTTGCATACACTTTACTGAAGAAGGATATTATGTTTCCTATGTCATTGGGAAAGAAGCCGGAATTACTTCCCTTGCTCCTCCCCTCAGTACAGGGGTTTTAGAGATTTGAGTTCTCTGTGTTGCTTACATTGACCAAGTTGGTTGTATTCAGAGAAGACTTTTTGTATTCCAGCTTTAGGAGTAAAACTGTTTTACCAAAAAAATACTCATCCTAGCAGAGCTAGGCAGCAGAAGAGAAGTAAAACCAGAAAAATAACAGCAGTGAGAAAGAGGTTAACAGCTAGGAATGAGGAATGTCAAACAGCATGAGAACCATGAAGCAAAATGAGTGTGGGCGACCAGCAGCAGTGGAGCAAGAAGCAGAATATGGATAGAGAAAGTAGATGGGAGAAAAGATCAGATAGAGTGTACCTGAAAATATAAGCTTGCCCTTGATTTCTTCTCTCTTTGTTGAGTGGGAATGAAGGATTAGGATGACTTTCAGTTTGTTGGTTAAAAAAAGCTACAGGGGTCCTTTACTGGCTGAGGCTTATTTTTAAAATAAGAATTAGTTGGCCAACAGTGTGAGCAGGGCTAGTACAAAGGATCTATGACAGCAATATCTATTCTTTTAGAACCTAGGATAGTTTATCAGTATAAGTAACTTCTAGTAAGCTGTCTTTGATGAGTTATTTGGGAGTCCTGTGCTAGCACAACCTTGCTGCGAGAGAGTTCACTGTACCCATGAAGAGGATTCTTGTGGCTTTTCCTGTAATTGAACACATACTTTGTTTCTTGTGTGTTGTTACTTTGTGACATTTGTCACTGAAGGGGTTCTGGGCATAAGCATGATTTTGGTAAGCTTAACTAAAAGTTCCGTGTAAATTTAGTCATGTGGTTTGTGCTAGCATAATTTTTTGGAAGCTCAGTTTTCAATGTCCCAAGGATGGATTTCTTATGGCATAAAATCATAGGGAAGCATAAGATCTACTCTGGTGAAAATTCTAAAGGACAAGTCTGCTGAAGAGAAGAACTGACTCTCTTTTTATCTTGCTGCACCTGATTGCTGAGGATTGAGCTGAGTTTTCTGATAGCACGTGATAACCTAACTGTCTCTGAAGTTCAAGAATATTTAATTTTTGCTTTCTGATCATGGCTACCGGGAGGTTTTAGTCCTGAAGATAGGATGGACAATCTAGTTTATTCAAGCACCCGAATCTAGGAGCTTGGTGGTCACTGGACTCTTGTCTGAGGAGATATCATCCATAAGAGGTGCATTCCAGTGCTACACCACCTCAGAGAACCTGAAATGAAGATGTGATTAGTACCATTAGGTTTGATGATGATCAGGTTTGATGACCAAGTCCTATTAGTTGCATTTATTCTCCTCTGACCTTCCTCAGTCTCTGAAATATTGACTTAAAATAAAGGCTATACATGCAGCAAAATATAGTATGCGCATGAAAATGCAACAATTTTCCCTTTGCAGAGGCAATTTTCTCTCTTTTTTCACTTCAGTTTATCTGCCCATTTATTTTTGTTGCCTTTCCCTTCTTGTTGGCACACAGAATTCCTCCAGTGACTTAATGAAGGGATGCCAGGATAACCAAGCCCCTCTGCCAGGATACTGATCACTGGCATGCTCTAAGTCAGCCAGTGTTTCAAGACCTGGGCAGATGTTTCCAAATCAAGTGGAAAGTTGTTTACAAAGAAGAGGCACAGCATTAGTAGAAATGCAGTAGTGGGTACCATTTAATACCTCAGACCTTCAGCTCAGCTGAGAGTCAGTGGCTGCAGTAATGGACTTACAAATGGAAATGAGATTCATGAAGATTTATTGATTGAGGGAGTGAAATAAAGGAAAAGCTGGGAGGAAATACTGTGATGTAAAGTATAAAATGGGCACAGTTAGAAATGTGTTTTCACTGTCTTGCCAGAAAAAAAAAAAAAAAAAAAAAAAAAAAAAAAAAAAAAAAAAAAAAAAAAAAAAAAANCTGCAATGAGTTCAGCCACTCTTTCCTGGGAGGAAGTAAAAAGTTTTTCCCAGAGGCATTGTGCCACCAGATTTCAGTAATGCTAAGGTGACTTGCTGCCTCCCTTCTCTCAATATGTAAGATTGCAGGGAACTATTCCCTTGCTGATGCAGAGGTAAATGCAGAAATACCAAGCAGGATTATTAATCTATATGGAAAAAACAGTAAGAAAGAGAGAAAAAAAGGTTTGAAGAAAAAAAATATGAACGTTTTGCTAACCCTACTGCTACCACTGCAGTGTTTGGTTTGGTTTTCAGCCTCTCCCACCATACAATAGATACAGATGAGTTCTCCACACCTGCTGGGAAATCCTGCTCTACTGAGGTGAAAGGAACAGGATGTTTCTCCAAGTATTTTACAGGCCTCAGTATTTTCTAGACTCTTGAAAACTTGGTTTGAAACATATTTTCCTCACATCCTTATGAAAATTCATCATCCCCCTGTGATGCCATGAAATACCTGGTTATTTCTCTGCTGAGCACAGTGCTGAATGCATAACAGCAGCAAAATGCATGGCAATGTGTGTCAGAAACAGCAAAACCTAAGATGTTGCTCTCACTGAGCAAAAACAGAGCCTTCAGATAACTTCTGTGGTGTCTGTGACCCCTGGCCAATGCTAAACGCTCCCTTTTCCTTTTAGAAGGGATGTAGTTGGAATAACTGTTCTCAGCTTTAATCATCTGACAAGTCTAGATTCATGCAGGTGGTACAGAGCCATGCAGGTGGAGGAAGAGATAACGCAAATCTACAAGTCAAGCTTGGTATGGAGAATCCATTTATCGTGAATACAGCTTCACAGTAAAGATGTCTTTCTGCCTCTTCCTTGCTAACTTCACCCCACTCCTTTTTGCCTTTATTTTCTTACTCTCTCTGGTCTTAGCAAAGCAATAAGAAGAGTGAGTGCAGGCCCCAGCATCCTTAGTGAGCTGTTGGAATAAACATCTTTGAAGTGCTGCAGCACCAACAGTTTCAGCAAAGCTATGCTAACACACATTAGGAAATAATTCATCCATGCCCTAGTAGGCAAAGAAGAAGGAAAGAGCAGTTCAATTTCCCTTGACTGCACAGACATTATTGTACCAGGTATGAAGACAAGGCTGGCTCCTACTATACATACTGTCATATGGATTTACTACTAATACACATCTAGCCTCTCCTCAGCAGTGAGATAGAACACTTGTAAGCATGGCATGTTGAGTTAATAGAAATCTTTCCAAATTCCTATAAAGAAAAACTTTCTCCCTCTCATAAATTTTATAACTCTGTGCTAAGGTCACTTGTATGAAAACTTGATGGCATCAATTCCTATCAAATTCAGAAGCTGGGTTACCGACAGGTCAAGGCAAAAGTTCTAAATTTGCAGTGAAACATGCTAAGAGCCATCATCTCTAAAAGTGTTTTTTATTGCTAATTGCAACACTACCCCTGTGTAAGGTCCTCTTAAGCCTCTGAGACCTGGGATTGCAAACCAGTGAGTGGAGCTGGGCTGAGCGCTCCTTTGTGGTCTGCCCCGGGAGTCTCATGGAGAAGGTGGTAGATGCTTTTTAGCTTTTGACTGCTAAAACCATTAGCCTGGATGGAGAGTTTGTTTTCATTGTTTAGCTGCCAAATGTGGTAGCCAAGAGAAGTCAAAGGACGCTAAGTTTGGGAATATCTTTAACCACACATCCATCACTGGTCTTTTTAATTGGATTATTGTTTTTTCATAGAAAAACCTCTCATAAATCACCTACCTCTTCCATTCAGTGGTAGTTTCACTTTTGTATTGCAGCAGCACGAGGCTGAATGGCTGGCATAGAAGCTGTGCTTTTAGAGATGGAAAGGGTAATTTTGCATAGGAAAAAATTTGCGGGACACATTGTGGTCACTTCAATGCTGCTAAATTTGCTGGCTGCAAAGATTCTGCTTGAGGTGGAAGGATTTTCTGTCAGCAGACTTTTCAAATATGTATTCAATGTTTTGGTGGATGGACTTTTCCTGTACTTCCAGTCATTCAAAAATGGAACAGCTATATTGGAAGTGCAGAGGGCACTTTCCAGCACAGTCAATTCTAATTTGATATTCCTTGGGCAGCACAACATCCAAGACTCTTGTACTATTTTCATTTCTATTCACTTTCAAGATACTGCAACAAGCATGCAGTATGTGGGAGAACAGGCTGGGTGGTCCTCCCTGGTGTGTAGCATCAGAGGTTAAAGAAAAGGGACGACCATGGTGAGTTGCACAGGTCATGAGATTGTGGTGGAATGCACACACATATTTGAGGTTTTACAAGTCTCTGTCTCGAGCATCTCATTTGCAAGTCCGAGGCTTCAGTCTGAAGTGTCTAGTGAAGGGGCAGCTCAGGGGTTTGAGATATTGACCAGGAAAAGTGGCGGAGAGTAGATTTGATTACATTCTCCTCATAGATAATGCAGACATTGGAAGAAAGCCGTGCTGTGCTTTACTCCCCTTCCACCACCAGGAGGAGCAGGTAGAATGGGCTCCTCAAGTGCCCCAGGTGCCTTTTCCGAAGTGTCATGGTTCAGCTGTCCAATGGTTCTCAGCTAAGGTGAGGGTAGTAAAGAGTTTCTGAGAACATAAATTTTAAAAGCAAAGACAATGTTGGAAGAGGTTGATAAATGTGACCTCTTCCCTCTGAAGACAAGAACTGGTTACGATACGTATGTCTGTGGCTGTATTAAATTGGTCCAGCGATTCCTCCTGATTTGCTTCTTTCTAAGTTTTCAGAATTAGTTTCTCTGCAACATGAATGAAATACATAGTAACTTTGATCTTTGGCTCAGGGCACAGATGGCAGACACTGTGCAAACACTCCAAGGTCACTTCGGGGAAGTCAATCTTGGAAAAAAAAAGCTGCCTGGGGAGGAAGCAGTCAGCAGCACCACTGCAGTATATCATGGAACAGGCCCAGCAACATGGATACCTTCAGCTGTGGGAAGGAAAGTGGAAGCCTGCCAAGTGCATTTCCCTGAGCTAGAATTTGCTTATGATGTTATGATATCTTGGTTACCTTGTGGTAATTTCAAAAACCACAAATGGTCACAGTGCTTCATAGCAAGGAGTGAGCACTGGTCCATTGCTGAATGAGGAGAGGGAGAGCACTGCACAGAAATGTCCGTGCCACTTCCTGTAGGTTTTGTCAGGCTCATGAGCACCCTGCTATTGCCCTCATCTGTTTGCCCAGTCGATTTTCAGACTGTGCAACAGTAACTACTCTCCAGGTAACAGCAAGAAATCATGCTACAACTTTCAAAGGCTAGAAGAGTTTATGAACTTCCACCTCTGCTTAGATACTGAGAGACTAGTTGAAGAAGTTGATTTAAAAAGATCAGGTAAACCACACAGTCTGGCAAATAGTAGGGCATTTCACACATACTTTGTCATGTATGGTCAGTTAGTGGACTGATATGATATGGTGAGCCCCACTCAAGCTCTATAGCAAACAAAAGAGCTATTTGAGGGATGCAAGCAGATATAAGCTTATATATAATTGGAATATTTTCCTATTGAAATGCTGGATTTGGGACTTTTAGTTACTCACTTAGACTGCAGAGTATCCAAAGTCCTTGAAAGTGTTTAAGATAAGGAGGAAAAGAAGAGTAAGTAGCCATGAAACATTTATTTTCTTGGCTTCTCAGACATTGACCGATGCCAATTTTTACTACTTGGTACACATGAAGCTATTTGTCTCTTAATGCTAAATCCCATACTGGGATTCACAAATGCTTCTTCCATGTGTCTGTAGGGATCAGGCAGATGTACAGAATTGCCATCAAAGAAGCTGTGTGCTTTGGGGGGAAAGAGAATGGGACCGAATGCTTAATGTTGGTATTCTGTGTTCAGCTAAGGAAGGTAATCCCAGTATTAGGACAGAAGTAGATCTGCATATGTAATTCAGTGTTATATCTACCCCAGAAAGTCTGAAAACTGAGCAGCAAGGCAATGTCATGGATAAAAATACCCTGAAGAGCTTAAAGGCCCAGATCATCACCATGAAAAGCAAGTGCTCCTCCATAGCGGTCACTGAAGGTTCAAGGCTTCAGAACTAGGCCAAGATGAATTTCTTCCATATGTTCATCTAATTTATGCAATATAATATCTCATAGCAGCCCTCTGCAGTAAGGCTTATACCGTACCTCATAGAGCTGATCCCTTGGACAAAATAAAGGCATTTTCCCAAGGATAATGTAGGCAGGCTTGCAAACATCATCCAGGAATTCCTTGGCATCTGTAGTCCTACAGTTTGCTGTCCCTGGGATGATTTGGGATCACAACCTTTGATTCTATTTGCAGTAGCTGCTGTGTTTTCTATTTGGGTTTTCTTGAACATGTAGTCTAGATTATCAATCAGCATGATTTGTGAACAATGAATGTCCACAAACTGAAAGGAGACATAGATAAACCCAAACAAGCCTTAGTTTCTGATATACTGAGAAGTTTGTTGTAAGTGGTTCACATTTGAATTCCTCTCTAAGGATTGTTAGCAAATAAAACTTAAGAAGAAAAGTAAATTTAGCAAAATTGTAGGACACATCTCACACACTCAAACATTTGAAAGCAGAGACATCAGATATTGGAATTTTTGCTTCCTCTTGTTCTTTCACATGTTTACAAAAACATTACCACTTCTGTGTTCTGGTGTTGCTCCTACATATCCAGTAAATATCCAAAGCATCGACCTGGAAATCCACTAGTAAATGCTTTATAGTGGTGATGTGCTTTTACACCAATCCATCAGCATGAGAATTTCCAGATACTCCATGAAGTCCTTACTGCAGAGGTGGTTAAGCCACTCCAGAAGTGGCTGAAGGTGTAGAGCAGCAAACTTAGGATGCTAAATTGTTCACTGTGTTCACCTCAGGCTATACGTTCAGTTCTGATTAAAATCCAATTCCAAAAGAACACTAGAACCACACTATGAATCAGCAGGGTCTGCACCACACCTATCTGAATTTTGGAAAATGTTGTCTGCCTGTCTGAGTTGCCTTGTAGATATAACAGTTATGATAGTGAGATACTTCCATTTTGCCCTATGCTTTTATGGCTGTATTCACATCCACCGCTCCAATGGACTTTTTGCCTTGCAATTGAGGGACAAACTGCATGACACAAGAATACCTCCATGCAGGTTTAAAATCAGTCAAACAAAGGAAGGATTGTGTCATCTGTCTTTAAATTTGGACAATCTAAATGGCCAGAAGTTTTTCATGCCAGTGTTCTGTGTCAGCACTCTGATTGCATTATGTTGATTTGAGAGTTTAGGTTGCACATACACTTTAGATCTAGGTCTAGGTTAGAAGGGGACAAGCCAGGTTTTGATGGTGGAAGGAGGAATGAAATGTCTCTATTTAACTCAAGAATACTTTATGAAATGCATTGCAGTGCTTCCATTATATTTAAGGAGAAATTCATTATGTGACTGTGTTTTCTTTCAGTCAAAATAGCTTCGATTTTTCTCCACAATCAGTAGGAAATTTAAATCTTCAAAGTAATAGCCTAATTTACCTAAATCACAAAAATATTAATGTTTCCTGTCTCTACTTTTTCCCAGTCTGCTCCTTTTCCCTCATTTTCTGTGAACTACCATCCAAAGTTATTTGCTACAGTCAGAAATGCTGCTTTTTCTTGGCCCTTCCCTCAGGGCTGCATGTCCTGGGAGAATTAAAGCAGCATTGGTCCAAAGAATATTTGTAAATAGTGGCTTGTAGCACTGTAACTTCAAGCAATCTTAGCCACTCATCTCCACATACAGTTTAAGTATAATTTGAATTTAATGCTGTCTCACTTTTCTCCCACATAAGAAAAGCAAAGATTAAGAAAATGTTTTGTAGTGTGACCGAAATTTGTTCTGCAAGGTACTCTCAGTAATGATAAGACTGTTTTGGAGAAGTTTCTTTTAGAAAATAAAATTAAAGGGGGGGGAAGCATACACCGGGAGATTATATAGAAAAACTGTGTTGGTAGCAGTAGGAATACTTTAGATGGAGGAAGACTGTAGTAGTAGAATGCAGTTGTCCAAGGTGGCAAAGGAAATAAGAACCCTTGTCCCTATCACAAAAAAGTAGTCTGTCTTCAGAATTATTCAAGGTTGCTAAGTGAAATTCTGTACTTACATCACTCACAAACCTTCAGAATGTAAAAGTAAAGAAACAAAAAAGAACATCACAAATCTAAGCATCACATGTAACAAACACCTCCTGAGTCAAAGAGGAAGACATCTCTTCAGAACAGCATAAACATTAGTGGTACATAGTTAGTAAGTATTTAAAATCTAAAACTTTCATTGCCAAATGTGGAACTTGACAGCACTCTTCCTTAATGGCATGAGAGAATGTGTAGCATGTGGAGGCCAAATCCTGGCTTACTGGCCACCTTTCTGAGGGAACCAGTCCAAAGTGTCAGCTACACAAAAACGACCAGTTCTTCATAACATCTGAAAGTTGTTCTTAACTTACGAAGAAAATACAGGATAAAAAGCTGGTTCATGATAAGCAGAGCTGATGTAACAGATATTTAGACTTTAAATCCATAAGCTATGATGAGTTTTTCTCCCATGATCATGTCACAAAGCAGTCGACTCTAAAATATTTAGATTCCTGTGTCTTCAGAAGAGCTCTTCTAGCATGACAAATAAATATTTTTTCAAAATTCTTCTGGACAAGAGAGGGAATTACCCATCTTATTTGCTCTCTAAAGTTGTCCTTTGGTCCTTGACATCATAAGAACCATCAAGCCCACGTCTCTAATGAAGTAGCATCTAAATTCTAACTAAAAAAAGAAGGGAAAGGATTGCAAGCTAACTGCTAGTAGCTCCTTTGTGTAGCAACTTAAGGATTTCATTTGCTTCTCCTTATCCCAGTTGCAGCAGTGTAACTCAGAAGTTCTTGAAATAAAGGAAATATCAGTGCCAAATCTTCGGGTAATGGCACAGAGCATTATCACTTGAGTAGTAGTAGCTGCAGTATCTCTTGCAACAGACTCGTTTGTCTGGGTTTGTGTCTGCTTTGAGCCATACAGCAGAATAAACCAGCTCTGTTACATGTGTACCTCAAGCAGGTTTTTTAACATTAGGCTTTCTTTTTGCCACTGTTGCTTTTCTTGAAATTTCAATTAATTTTTAGAGATCAGAAGTATTTCCAAAGATAGGAAGTTCCTATATGCTTTGTGAAAAATCTTTAGATGTTTGACAAGCTCCCAACTTCTGTGAGGAAGCTGGGTAGGCTGAATTTTACCTTTACAATATATGCAGACTCTTAAATAGGGTATTAAATATTCTGATACAAACAGTTATATATAGATAAATGCACACATATTCTTATCTATTCTGATATATATAGTACTTAGAGATGATGAGTCATCCCTGGAATAGCTTGAATGTTGTGTAACTACATATACAGGATGTGGGGGAGGCAGTTAGCCTTGGGAACATGGTAAAAACAGGGGAGTTCTGTGAAACAGGGGGTGAATTCGGGAACACAGTGTACAAATCTGCCCAGACTCAGGCTTTTTTAGTTTTGCTGCTCATGGAACAAAAAAAGTGTTATTTTTCCAGGGAAATTTTGCATGTAGCATAGGAGTGCATGCAAACTGTGAGTGGAATAGCACTAAGCATTTGTTCCCAGTAATAAATTCAAAAGTAAAAGTTTTTTCAGTGTTCATCATTATTAGACTCTTTCAGGTCGGGTAGTTACTGCAAATCCATGGCAACTTTTCCTTTAAACTGTTACATTAGTATTTAAGTGAGTCACTAAAGGGACAAATAAGGGACTGCACAAAAGTCAGAAGTAATAAGAGAGTATGTTCTTAAGAAGCCATACCTTGGGTTTTCTTATTCCTTTCTAAGGCCACTAAAGATGTCAGAGGTTTTCATCCTTGAGAAATAGAATGAATAAAGACTTATTTTCACAGTTCATAGTTGAATCAGCAATGATAATTTAGGGTCTTATTGCTTGCATTTCACAAGTCAGTGGCAAGGTTAGACTCAAATTCATTCATGTCACAGCAAGCTAAGTGGCCAAGAAGAAAGAAGAGGAAAAAAATCCGTTCATATAGATTTACTCCTAATTGTTTTCTAATCAGTTTAGCTTCCATTTGTAATCAGAGGAGCCAGATCAATATTCATTTAGGCAAATGTGCTATGGAGGCAATCTTCCCTTATGCCAACTACAAAAATAATGCCGCCTTGCAGTGTTATAACCTTTCTAATCTCACTATATTAACAATGCTGAATCTTCAATTTCAGGACTGCCAGGTTGTCACAGTGCCCCTCACTGTGAGGATGGCTTACAAAATCCTGACAGGACCTTACCTACCTCAATAACTGTGATAGCGTTTCTTCTTGATAATGCTTGCAACATGCTTTTGAGCAAGCAATTCCTATTTTACCAAGACGAAAACTAAGAAGAGAGAGAGGTTAAGTTAGTTGCTCAAGGCATAAGCATTACAGAATTCCAATGCTTTTGCTGTATTCAGAATTACAGCATAACTCTCTTTTTTATTACATTAATTTATTAATTATTTCAAGGACAATGGGAATATTTTCCAGACATTTTGCTTTTTATGAATCTGTTCATCTGAAGAAATGCACTTTGAAATCCTTGTCAATATTACATTTTTAATCACATCGATGCCTTTAATAATATGTCCTAAACCAAAATGCTAATACTCATAGTATTGATATATGTGATTTGTATTTCTTTAAGATTCATGAAGTATTAAAATATTCAAATTCTCTAACGTTTTCCCAGTAATTCAAATAATACATTAGTCTGTCTGATGTCCCAGAACTGATGAGCTCCAGGTGCAAAAATGTGTAACCTTCATTTGCATTTCTGATTTAACAAATTTTTGTGATCCGTATTTGGGTTCAGACTCTATATTATTTCAGGCATTTTTGATCAGCAGTGCAATGTTTGAAATTTCTAAATTTTCAAACATACACCAAGACCAAGTAAAACTTGTATGATGCACATTTGCAACTAATACCATGGGGCATTTTGTTTGTGTTCTGAACAAATTTTCATCTTATTTCCACCTTCTGAGGTAGCTGTTGAGCTGGAATCTCATTTAGAAGGAACCTCATGCCAATGTTTTTAAGAAGCATTCTCCAAAGTTCTCACAATAAGAAAGAAATTCTTATAGGTCAGACTCGTGAGGTAAGAGATGGCAGATGTTATTGATGCTCTTTTACTGATGTTGCTGATATTATTGATACTCTTAACAACTGCTAATGGAGACCTTGGCCATGAAGCCCAGAAACCAAAGGAAGATATAAGGGACAGGAGGCTGACGGTTGTGAGCAATTGCATGAACCTATTCAGGCACTGACTAATTTTGATTCCTCTTTTGGCAAAAGTTCATGTGTAGTGATGTAATTCAATATTGTATCCTTCACAGCAAAAAAAAAGGGTCAAATTGAGATTAGACAAGCAATCTTTATTTCTGGAATTCTTGTTTCAATTTTTTGACAAGTAACTCCTTGTCCTCTCCCTTCCTCAAATCTCATCATGTATGTACTGACATAATCAACAAACACCATTAGAACATTTATCACTTGAGGTAGTGCTTCATGGTAGCATTCCCTTTATAGCCAGGCAGGATGGGAGGGGAAGGGGTTCTGTCTTACCTTTAGAAATGTTTGTTTTCACAAAAGAAATTACCGTTTCAGAAAATATCAGGTGTTGTCACAAGCTCTGGGACTGCTGCTCTGCTTTCATCAGCAGAGATACCTCCTAAGCTGCAGCAAATTCTCCTTCATCACACTTGTTGTCCAGTTTCCAGTCTCAGACACTGTCGTCACCAGTCTTCAGACTGTGCTGTTCTGCTGCCTTACTCCTCCTTTTCTGCTAGGATGGACCTGTAGTCAGATCAATACAGGGACCAGAGATTGGTCTGAGCATGATCAGGGAGGAAGGAATCAACAACTGTACCTGCTATCTGCTGATGCCTGCGTGTTGTGACCTTCACACACTTCTGTGTTTTCTTTTGTTCTCCAGAAGAACATGGTAATTTTAGGGGACAGACAAGTCGTTCCTTATTCTTCGAAAGCCAGTAAGCACAAGTATGGAATCATCAAAATTTAGAAATAAGCTTTGATATATCCCAGTGCTTTTGAATAAGGGCAGTTAGCACAGGGGCAGAGACTCTTTTTCTTGAGAAAATTATGCCGCAACCCAGTGTAAACTCTGACAAATTAATGCAACCTAGCTGTCCACCGGCTGCAAAGATCCAGTTACAAGTCAAAAGTGTTTCATTTTTAACTGAAGGCTTGTCCATGCAGTAGGAAAGACACTTCCTAAAACTCCAGAGCACTCTTATTCAAGATTCGTTAAATGATCATGATAAGAACAGTATTTTTTCCCTGCATTATAGCAGTCTATTCACATACGAAGAACGCTGTATGGGCCTTCTTTCCTGTCTTCCATCAAACTTTCAGTTCCACTTTTTAAATGGTCTTCCGCTACTCACTAGGATAACTCCCAATCCCAAGTACTAAAATGCAGTGTAGCAAACCCTCGTGCTGTGAGCTGATCCAAATACTGCAAACATGCAGGCTGTTGCCAAACAGTTAGCTGGGCACTGGAGGCAATTAAGTATTTATGTTCATGTAAAACATTTCCCAGAACTCTGGCTTGTATGTACAAAAAAGCCTTTGATTTAAACCAAAAAATAAGCTTGGGAGGCAAGGCTAGTGGTGAGGAAGAAAACTCATGTGAAAACCATGGCTTAAGCATATGGAAATTCCATGCTTTTTAAACTGACATTAAATCTACAAAACTCCCACAAATGAAGAATTTTTCAACCTTCTTTATGGGAGCAATGGTAAATATTAGAGGCCATATTATAGGATATTATAGTCAAAATAGAAACTCCAGAGGTTGATGCAGCATCCTACACTGGATGAATAGTTAGGAAGACTAAATCTCTCCTTCTCTACTGTATTTTGATTGAAAAAATTTTTATAAGACAAGCAAATAAGAATAAAAAATTATATATAACTGTGTTCATGACTGGTTTGTACTATTTTAACGATGGAATCATATAATTTAGGCTGGAAGGGACTTGTGAAGGTCATCCAGTTCAGCCTTCTGCCCAAAGCAGGGCCAACCTCACAGTTTGCTCAAGGTCTGTCCAGTCAAGTTTTGTGTAACTCTAAGGGTGGAGATTCCACAGTCATCAGCCTGTTCTATTATTTCAGCATGCTAGTTTTAAATTTTTTGCAATATACAAAAAAAAAAAAATTGAATTTCCCTTGTTGCATCTTTATCATCAAAGATATGTCTCAGTTTCATTTGCAGCTGTTGTGCTACAGTATGCCTACAGTACAGATATATCAGAGACTGCTTTAAATGAGCTAGGTTTGGTATCAGAGCAGCTAGTCACAGCAGTGTGGAGCTAAGAAGAGACTGCAAAATCCACCTGAGAACCATGGAGTGAACAGGGAAGCAAAGGACTGCCTAATCTCTTTATCATAATGGGACTTAACGGATACAATTCAATAATAAGGAATAGTAGGAGAATATTGGGTATTTCAAACACTGTGTTAATACACTGTGTTAAGTTACAGCTAATTGACATTTTATTGCCAAGATTTCTAGTATCTCAAACTGCTGCCTCCTAAATTTCATTAAGTGTGAAATGCAAGTCATATTCCATTCATCAAAGCACTGCTAAAAGGCCAGCCTTGAAGTGATTGCCTTTCCAAGCAAGCAGGGGATGGCTGAGGCTGAACTACAGCAGCCAGATGTAAGAATGGAGGGAATGCTACATGGAGGATGGAGTTTGGTAAATCAACAATATCCAAGCAAGCCTGAAATTTTATCTGAGTATTGTAACCACAGAGAACTAGAATCAAAAGAATCACGTACAGATATAGCAAGTCTGTGCACAGGGGAGGGAGGTAACAGTTACATATTCATGATGAAGAAGCACTAATTAATTAGCAAAAACTCAAAAAAAAACCGGTGGCACAGGGAGAAGAAGGAGTTATTGAAAGAAGATGCAATTCCCGCTTCCAATGGGACCCTGACTCCTCAAAACCAGGGCACTGAGGAGCAGGAAGGAAGTAGCTGTGTGCAAATGAATGCAGGCAGTAAGTGACAAGTAGGTATATGGGTTTAAATAAGTGAATGATGGTACTTTGGAGTCCTTTTGCTTTCTCAAGCACATGTTCCCAAAGAAGATGACAGAAAACTCTAAGTGTTCACAGGGTCATAGCCCCAAGAAATGGAGTTCTGAAGCTACTCCAGAGCACTATATTGGCAGCAGGGTCCTAATTCTGTGAGGATAAGGGGAAAAGTCGTGCCCAGGATGCTCAATAGATTTTCTGGAAGAGGTTCATGACACAACCTCCAGCAACTGAGGTTAAGGGCACATAAATCCAATGTGATGAGTCCCTGGCGCAACAGCTTATTAAGTGTTCAGCTTTCCCAACAACACATAATATCTTGAAACATTTAAGTTAGCACTTCTAGTGCTAACAGAAGTTTATCTGAAGTCAATGACAGGAGGACTTATAACTTCAGTGAAACACAAACCACATTAAAAATAAGCCACATATAAAAATTTGACATCAGTGGCTTAGACCAGTGTTGAAAATCAGCTTCTAAGAAAATGCCAAGAATATTCAGATAAAAAATTCACTGATTCATGAGATGAGCTTAATTATCAGCAGGATGCACTGTTAAAAATGAGTGATACAAAATTCCAGAAAACAAAAGAGAACTCTGTTCTTTTAAGAATTTAGAACAAGAGGAAATGATGAGGTTAAAAGGAGTGAAGCATTACTACTTATGAAGAAAGAATAATAAAATATAAATCTGCTGAAACTGTATGATTGCCAAGCACCTTAATATAAACTTTTTCTTTTTATTTTTTGGCCGTATTTACACTGATCTATTAATTTGGGATAGTCTTTTCCCCTTTTAGGAAAGAAATAGATGGTTGGTATGATAACCTTAAGAGCTGAAAGGGGAAACAAGCTTGCTGCATCTTGAATTAGACATAGGAAAACTAAATTTGTCTTTTAGAATGCCAGATCAGAGAACATTTGCTTCTAATGGTTTAATTCACCATGCTGTAAAGATCAGGGCAATTTATAGAACTCTGATCTATCTTATTATAGCCTAATTTCATGTGTGTTCATTTTAGGCTCTGGCACAGATATGACTCTATTTTGATCAGAGTTAATTCTTTTCAAAGGACCCCTGAAACTCCTGCACTGCCTCTATCTTCAATGGCTTACATTAGCTGCCAACTCAAAAGATGGGATCAACTCAAATTTGAGTGGTGCAGTGAATTTTCTTACATCTTTTTATTACAGTAACAGAGTTGTCTGTTTAGAGGTAGTTGTTTGCAGGGAAACAATAAATCCTAACGAACCACTCCTTTATTCACTCCCATTATAGTCTCTGTAAGAAGACAAAAGTAAATTTGAGTAAAACACGGTCAAGACTGGATACTCAGGTGTTTAAAGCTACGCCATGCCTGTGTATATGTGTCTGTATTTTCCATGCACAGCTGCTATAGTGCAGGGAGTAAGAGCTTGTGCTTCATGCAGGACTAGGGAAAGATGGCACAAATTCTGGGACTTAGGCAGCTGTTTGGACTAAACATTGTAGGTAAAATTCATGGCCTGAAGTTCATATAATTTATTCTGAGTTAGTAAACTTAAGAGCACAAGGTCCAGTGATGACAAAACACACCAAAAAAAGGTATGTGCAAAAAAGAGAGTCATATAGGATGGGGAAGTAACCCGTGGTATAGCTCTAGTTCAAGAATTTTTCTAACTACAATACTTTCTCAAACTTCCCTGTCTGTTACTGCAATTATCATTCTTTAGTCAAGGTCACAAGCCACTGATAATAGATTTCAGTTCTCTGGAGCCCAGGCTTTTTGATCACTTATTAGTGGCTGCACACTCTCCTATCAACACACTTAAAATGTTCCTATATGCACATGACTCAAGCTGCAATTTTTTAAAAAGCATATGATGAAATTTACTGAGAATTGTGAGTGTGTGGATCTACAGCAAGATCTTTTTATGGTTTCATGTGTAGTTATCTGCCTCAGAAATACCATGAGAAGGGAAATGTGTTACAGAGCATCAATATCCTCATCTTGGTGTGGGGGTACAGAACAGGCACAAGTTGTTCTTCTGATGCAGTCTGATGTCCAGAACCAAGATCCTGCTTCTTCCTGTGTCCAGATTATCTGAAGTGAGAGGACACTGCTCATCTTTCTTTCCACCTATTCTCTCTAGCATGCCACAAAACTTGTTTCTGAATTGTTTTTCCCTAGAGACAAATGACTGCCCATTTTAGGCTTATTTTAGGGGCTGTAATTCTTGAAGGTAGCCTGCCTAGGGAGAGGTCTGATAATTTCTACTCTCAGCTTTATCTTTTCTACAGAGGTGCCTGCTCCACCCATTGCAGGAAGGCTCAGTTATTTGAAGAGATCTGAAATCATTGCAAATTATAGCTGACACAATAAGGAAAGCTAAAATCAATGCCAGTTTACCATTCTCTAAGTTATTACAGTTCAGCTCATACCCCTTAACATCTCAGGGAGCAGTGAGACAGCCAGCTGCGGATGGAAACCTTCATAGCTATTCCTGCTAAGCTATGTGTGTTTCCTGCACCAGACCCTTTCCAGAATGACAGTCATTTGTAGAAAATAACCTTGGGGGACCTAAGAGAGGAGATAATGAAAGAGTAATTTTCTTTTCCCATTTTGACCTTCCCCTCCACAGTATTTTGCAGTTCAGCAGTGCAAGGGCACCAGAAAACAGTACATCCTCCTGCAGCCACTGCCAGCGAGTGTTGCTTGTCAGTGTGCATGTGTGCTGCCCTCTGACTGCTGCTGGGCCAGTCTGCAGCTCACAACTGCCCTTCCACGGCTGTTTGCAGTGCAACTGCTCTAAGTTCTGCTCCCAGCATTGCTGTCAAGCCAGACACACTCATGCTGTCAGGCTCCACTGTGCCTCCATGAATGTTACTAAAGGTGGCATTTTTGTGGTATAGCCAATAGCATCAGCAAAGAGACTACATCCATTCTGCTAATTTCCAGTTGCTGGTGTTGCTCTACTCCTGGAATATGTGCAGTCTTAGCTATTTTTTCTAGAGCTGAGCATTTTTGTCAGAGGTTTTACTTGCAAAAGCCATCGGGCACTGGCCATCCAGGGCTTACAAAGGGTAACAGAAACCACAAAAAGCCGTGGGAACAAAACACACTTTTCCTTCTCTACTGATATGTATCCATTTCTCATATTGTTTCTAGAATTTTTCTCCCTCCAAAAGGAGCATTTCTATAATCTCTCCCATAGGTTCACACCGTGTCTCTGTTAGGTAGTAAATGGCCGCAGTAAGAATTCCAGAACAGTTCTCTGGATGGACACTGCTCTAGAAAAATACTAGGTGGGGGTGGAGGTGTGTGTACATATTATACCAAAAGAACCGATGCCACATCTGAAGCAAATTTATCCTAAAATACATTTTTTTTTTTTTATTGAAGAGTGTCCACCCTGGGAACTATTATAATACATTTCGCTATACTGCAAAATACAAACTAGAAAGAATAATAGTTTTACTTTAAACAATATCCAGCCTGTGAAGACTCATTTTATTTCAGGCTATTTCCATTGTAAGAACAGTATTAGACAGTCTGTTTTTGTTCAAAGATTCTTATCTTGGTGTTCTCAAAAGCTGTTTTCCAAGAGGTTACCAAATTGACAGATGTGTGGATGGCTTTAATATTCTGCCTGGAAAGAGAAATTTTTCTTCTTCCATTTCTCAGACAGTACAGCTTTCCCTTGAGTTTGTTTGGTCCACAACAGAACCTTATGTACTGTTAGGAAGTGCTTAAACTCTACCATGTCCAGTTCCTATGGAAAGTACATCTGTGTTTCTGTGAAGCAGACACGTGTATCTGGGTCAACAAGCATTAGGGAAAACAATATCTCACCTCTGGCTTAGTAGGGTAGCCTTGTCATTAAACTTTTCATCAAGTCTAGGAAACTATGTTTGAAATAGTCCTTGCTGTTGAAATAAATGTTCCATATTTCCATAAATTCAGCCCTTCCATTTTTAACTAAGAATATTCCTCTAGCAGTTTTCCAAACAGGAATAAGCTTTTCTTTCCATTACAAATTAATACTTTTTCAATTAGGGATAGCAATATTAGAGCCAGGTTTTCATCACAGTGCACAGTATAGACACATCAGCTCCACGTGAGAAAAAGGCAGAGACAAGGATCTCGTATTCCAGCAGCGTGCAGGATCCTGCTCATTGGTACAGACCCACTGCCCTGCCTGTGACAGAGCCTCAGCAAGCTGCGCTCTGTTGTGTTTTAATCCTCTCTACAGTGCAAGTAAGGTAGTTAATCGGTGATAAGCAAAACTTTACCAACCTGGAGGAAAAAAGAGACTTAAAATGGCTAATTAAAAGGCCCTAGTGATATTAAAAACTCCAACCTTTTGAACTGTACAATAAATGTATCAGAGAGAAAGACTAAAACTTGTGGAATTAAGGTAAAGTTGCTATGTATTCAGTTTCTTTCTTTTTCTGTGATACAAATGTTACAGGAAATAGGCAATTGGGCTTCCTACATCAGACTGTGTGTGTTCTGTGTTTTTCTTTAGAACATGTAAAAATTGGCAGGACCGGCTGGTCTTGCTTAAGTCCTACTTTACTGTCAGTGATGAAGAATTTTTGGAATTCCTCCTGTTTCCATTCAGCAGAATCTAGTGGTTAGAAAGTGGTACAATCAAGAAAGTAACACTGCATCCTCTAAGGAAAAGATGTGGAATTGTCTCCAGTAATTCTGGCTGTGAACAGCTGTTGACCATAACCTCTCTTCCCTCTGGCAGATGAGAAAGAGGCAGGATTTTTTTTTATTGCAGCAGACATAAAAGGCAGTAAGAGCTGGGTGAACTGTAGTGACAGAGGGACAAATCAGTTAACTGAAATTGTCAGTGTCTAGCAATCAAATCCAGGAAAAAATCAGCACAAGTTCAGTGTAATCTGATGCTTTTTTAACTGTACAAAGTTTTATACTTACTTGGCATGTCAAACTTGGTGAAAGGGTAGATGGGACTTCTATGTTTATGCTACAATTAATACATTTTTATAGTGTTTTAAAGTTCATTTCTCTATTTCTGCTATGTATGGACTAGCAGACTCAAATTTACTTTGTGTTTTTTTCTTACTGTTCTTACAAGTCCATCCCAATTGCCTGTAATACCAGTATACTGCATCTGTACATATTATGCTTATTGCTAGGACTTTATACCAAAATTGAAGAGGCAGACAAGTCTGTGCCACCAGCTATCACTGATGCTTAGTGCACAAATCAAGAAAAAGAATTAAGAGATTCTTATACTATGGATAATACCATAAGTAGATCAAGCTTGAAATACATAAGCCCTCACAGCAGAAATTGCTGGGTCTACAGTTATTTTCCCTATGAGCCTGTATCAGGCTTAACTGATGATCCCCTCTGAAGCTGGTCACCCCTTCATCTGGTGCAATTTTAAGTCACCACCACCAGGTACAGTTTGGGTATGTCACCGGTCTTATCTCTCTGCTCAGTCACTCCGTGGCAAGGTTCCAAAAGGGACAGAAGAGGCACCTAGGACTGAAAAGCCCTGAAAAGAACTTGAATTTCAGTCTGGGCAATCAGCCTCTCTCTACAGCCCTAGTGCTCTACATGAGCCCCACTGCTTTCATTGTAATCAAGAACTTGTTTGCCTGGTGGCATTTCAGCCTTTTTTCCCAATTTTCTTGTTGCTGTGGCCTAAAATTGCTTAACACTCAAAAGTTCCTTTTATAGTAATTTTCCTTTCATTATAAATGTTGTGGACTTCATTTTGGTCTTGAAATCTCCATGAAATTCCTTTTCCTCGTGCTCTCTCGTGTTGGTTTGGTATCATTTATAAGCACTGTTTTGATAAGACCCTGACAATCACAATCACTGTGATAAAACCAACTGTGGAAAATCTCTTTGGTTTGAGCATCAACAGGTCTGCAGGTGCCTGGATCCACAGCTAAGCACAGTGTGCAGGCAGCAGTGCAACAAAATTCTTCATTCCTTGGTTCTGGGACATGCACTTCCTGGTACACAGAGGCAGCTGGAACATGAACTTCCTCCATTTACTTTGCCACTAAGCTAATTTTACAGTGCTCCAAATATTGAAAAATTAAGGGAAGGGGGTATTTCTGCACCTTTTGGGGGGATTTTTAACCCAATGGCTTTTATTTGGTCAGAAAGTGTTCAGATTTTTATTGGTCAGCTCTACAGCTCCTCTGTTATTTTGCTGATAGAAGCAACATCAGTGAAAGAGCTGATGCTGTGAATATAAAGGAGAAGCTGTGATTATCTATGGCTTGGCTTCGCCAGTCAACTTCTTTTTAAAAAGATCAGTGCACTTCAAACTCCTTGCACATTTCAGGTGAATGTCTTCTGTCTAAAGGCCTTCTAAGAACTGAATTGTGCACATTTCCAGTTTAATTGCACATCATTACTATATAGTTAGTTTATTTTACAGCTTTCAGCTTATTCACTTCATTACATAACTTCTTGATTTGAGGCTCAAATGGGAAAGTGATTAGTCACTTTTGTGTGTCTAACACAGTTCTCATGAACTTTAGCATCCCTGCTTTTTCTGTTCACCATTTATGTTACAACATCAGCAAGGAAGGATGAATGCCTGCTTTAATTACGGGGTTTTTTCCTGGAGTACCACACAGAGATCTCAAGCCAAAAGCCTGTGAGTACATTTGTTTTAGAATGCAATTTCCAAACTGAGTTGTCAGGTTTTTTAACAAAGATCAAGGAAATGATGATACAGAACACTAAGAAAGAGTGCATGCATTAACAGGACATTTATATGTTTATATAAGTCCCAGTGGCAAAGAGACAAGGATCTTCTTCATGCATCGTAGCATTTACTGAACAGCATAAAGATAAAACAATTATATTTCCAATAATACTTAGATTAATATGTATGATACAAAAAATCCATGACAGCAAGCTGGGCCATAAGCCAATCTTAAGCTTCAAGTCACTGCTGAAAGTTACCAAGTGGTTCATACAGAAATTATTCCAGCACCATTTTCTGACTGTCTAGATACATGTTACAGAGAGAGACAACTTTGCTGGCTGCACTGTCTGCCTTCCAATGAGACCATCATAGTGTTTCTAAATATGTCACACTAATGTCCCCACCAGAAGTCAAGTATTTGTGTTCTGAGGGGTTTTACAGAGCAAGGCTGAAAGGGTTACACTTGGTCCCTGCTAACAGGCATGTCACAGTGGACAGCTGCTGCATGAGGGAGAGCCAAGGAGATGTGAAATCTTGTAGAACCCAAGCTCCCCTTACATTTATTTAATATCCATGAATGAATGGGTAATAATGCTAATAATATGCTACCACCAAATAGGCCTGTCCTTTCCATTAAGCCTAGACAGCATCATCTTGCAGCTGTTACAGTGCAAGCAGGAAAAACGAGCTTGAATGGGGAACAGCTGGCACCTTGCGCCTTCTCTGCGCACCCACAAACTTCTCCCTTAGAAGGATTAATACCTTAGAAACTATATATGTTTCAGCTGCAGTTTCAGCTCCCTTCTTAAACTTGTAGGCATTTGTAAGTTTGAGAGATCAGTTAAGGTCTTCCCAATGGCACACATTTGAGTCTGGCATCTGCAGTCACTGTGTTGAGCATGTACTTGTGGTTTTGAGAAGTTCAACTGCTGCTTATCCCAGGAGGACTCAGAGCACTGAGCTGCACATGGAGACCCTCCACGTGGGTCTGCTCTTTTGTATGTCTCCCTTTGCAAGAGAGAAGATACAACTCTTAGGTAACTACCTCTATCTTAATAATCATATGCAGATCTCCTGCTTAGACACAGGTGTTTGGAGCCATGTCATCCACGTGAGAAGAGGGAGCAGGATTATATCATAGATACACAGTGTGTGAAGGTAGTTTGAAAACAAAGATTTGGTCTCTGTAGCTGCAGAAGTCAGACTTCCCTTTGTTTAGGACAGCTGTTAGTGCCTCCACTGCTTTGGTTTCTGCCAGTACCTTCTGGTCTCTTTGTTACCTGTCAAACAGCAGACCTTTCCAGTGGCCTCCAAAACTACTGCAACAGCCTGAGATCAGAACAAGGTTTACTGGGTCTGACAATTTCGGCATCATTCAGTACTTGCCTCCCTGACTTAAATGGAATCATGGTGTACTAAGGGAGCAATGATCACCTCACTGGCTGTGAGAGATCTGTAACATCACTAATATTTACTGCTTACAACATTAGTACCGAAGCCATAGGGTCTTCATACCAGGCCTTACAAACTGCTACAGGTTTCCAACTAGGAATACAAGTATCATAGGAAACGGTGTGTGAGTGCTGCCACTCTGTGCAAAGTTGCATGGCTGGCAACTATCACAGATGCTGCAACAGCAATGGATCAGCAAAACCAGATTAGATTAGCAAAACACGAGGTCTACACTTTGCTGTAAGTCTGAGCTGTGATACCACAGGCCAAGGGCTACAGTCTGTAATTCCTGACTCCCCCCCATTGACTCAATATATTGTGTACACATACACATATCAGCAAAGCAAATGAGCCTCATGTATCCACTCTTCCTAAAGAAGCCAAGGGGGAAAAAACCCAAACAAAAACAACTAGATTGGGATAACAAGTAGTTTGCTTCAACTTATTTGGAGAAAGGGAGAGTTTATCCTTCGGAAACTAAATAGATACACTCTTTTTTTCTTAATGTAGCAGAACTTTACTGAGGTATTTCTTAGGATTTGCAATTGTTTAAAGAGGATTTTTTAAAATGCTTTGATTAACTAAGGTGTACTCGTTCACAGCAAAGTAGTGTAACTTCTGAGTCAGGAAGCCTTTACAATTCCCTTGTTTGATAAAGCTACTACTTATTTACGAGGCTTTGAGATAAATGGAGGCTTTGGTGGCAGAGGTGGTATGTGGTTTATATATTTCCTACTGTTGTTTTTTCATGGGAGGTTTTCCCAGATAAGCTGTACTCACACTATACCTGAGTTTGTCCTCCCCTCAGTATTAACTCAGACGTTGCTTTTCATCTGACTCCAAGTACATAAAGTTTGAGCTCAGGCATGTGTTAGCAATTCACACCCAAGCTATAGGACCCATCCCACCACACAGGTCTAAGCTCAGCCTAAGTGCTGCTTGCTCTCACTGTTGGTAACCATGTAGATGCAGGCTAAGCTGTCTGAAGGCTCAGTCCTAGTGCCTGCATTCTGCCATTGCTTGGGAAGAGTAGGAAGGGGATAGGCTGCCATGATGGGGACCAAAGCAATGCCCTCAGAAGGCCCGGGTGAACACAGTCCTGCCCCTTGCTATGTGCACCACCAGTTTGGCTTTGTAATAGGACTGCCTACTCCAAGTCAAACCAAAGGCACTGCTCTCAGCTTCTCTGCAGGGAAGGCATAGCCCCTGTGGGATATAAAGCAGAATATTTTAGTAGACTTCAAGGTAAATATATAGGCATCCTATGTCCAGCAGCAAGCAATGATAAAATACTTTTCAACCACATTTGGAAAATTTGTGTCTATTTCTTGTCATCTGTAAGAAGATCTCTAATCCTTGTATCTCATCCTTAGCAATGTCTTACCATGAATAAACCATGAGTGTTGGCTTACCTATCTAGATTTCTGTTGACTAGGAAAGTGCCTGAGTGTAGATCAAGCTTAGGTAACTTAGCTAGTCTGACTTCAGCCTGATTTATTTTGTAGTGAAAATTCAAAGTTGATGCCTTCACAAACACAGGCTAGTGTTAAGGAATGTACAATAAAAAATAAGACCTTTCAAGTGCACTCAAAGGGACTCAGTCATTTGAAAATCACTGGAAACCACTGGAACTTATGCTCCTAGATCAACTGGATTCCTGTGAAAGTGCCAAACGTAATCTTTCCATTTCCTTGTGTGACAAGAGGGTTCTGCTCAGTCTGACATAGATCTGGAGTGGAAGGATGCAAAGGATTAGATAGGCACCAGAGTGTCAGGGAACTTTTCCAGTGGGTCATGGAGGGTATCTTCTGTTTGCATTTGCCTAGAAGAACACAGAGAAAAAAATCTGAAATGCTCCTCTTCTAGTCCACACATTAGAGATAAAAATACCATTTTTTGGTTTTTTTTTTTTAAACTCTAAAATGGTTTCTACATAAACATTTAGGTTTTAGGCATCTCAAAGATTGCAAACTGTCAATCTCATTGCTTCACAGGAAAGAGAGCTTTGCTCCTGGAGCTCTACACAGACACTGTGATGAATTCCAGATGATATGTAGGAAAGCCTAGGGAGGTCTGGCCTGAGAGTGGAAGATACAGCTAGGAAAGATGGATAATGGCTAAATGCATGGTGTAAGTGAACTCAGAGAATAAGCAGGCAGTTACAGCAGGTAACAGGAGGTAGCAGTGAAAACTTGTATTTTTCAGATATCTCATCTCTTTCCACTGTAGTTTCCAATGGAAGGATGAGGGAAAGTGAAAATCTTGTCATTGTAACTCTACTCTTGTCTAAGAAACATGCTGGTCTAAATGAGCACTGATGTGGTACTTGATGTTTAACTCCCCATGCAACGAAGAACTGCTCTATCATTGCCTTCAGTGGAATTTTACCTTAAGTATAAATAGGGATTGATTTAAGTATTTGCTTAAGTGATCATCTTAGGTGAGTCACACCTGTAAGCACCTTTGAAATACCAGCATTTCAGTGCAGTATATAGAATTATCAGGGAAGGATTCCAAAACATTTCAGTAATATCATTAACCCTAGAGCTTTGGTTTTGCAGTTTTTTCCTAGGCAGAATGTCTAGTACTTGTGTGGGTGAGTGAAAATCAGAAGGGCATAGGACTTCCTTATGTTTCCTCATCCCCCACTTTTGGATAGAAGGTGCTGCACTAAAAAAACCCAGCACACTTTCAGCTATAACTCTGTATTTTCCTTTGTGGTCTGTTTATCTTACACAGATTGTATTTTAGTATGTTCTTTCACAAACTAACAGGCGCTATACTTACCACAAATATAAATCAGTAACTAAATATCTCCATCTATACAACCACAAGGAAAAAGAGCCAAAATATTTTATATCTTCTAGTTTAAACCAATTCATTAACAATAGGTCATGTAACTGGAAATAACTTAATGGCTGATTTCTTCATAGTTCTGGCATTTCTAAATATTTATGTCTATAACCACAGGCAAACAAATTTCAATCCTAAAATCTGCTCTGCATTTTTTATGTTGCAGTGTATAGTGCAACCATGTATGTAAACTTCACGTATATGCCTGTACTTCTCGTATCATAATATAAAGTTCAAACCTGTAAATTAGGTTTATACTATGCTTCTGAATATAGCTGAACTTTGTGCTTAAGAATGACTTTGTTGTTTCTGGAGTAACTAGCCTATATTAGAAGATGAGAATCTGAAGCAGACTTTTAAGAAGAAAATATCAAACAAAATGAATGATTTGAACACAATATATGATGCTTTCGGGGACCATAAACATTTTATTGTTACTTGTTTGGGAAGAACTGCATAACTCACTGGGGCTCCATAAGTTGTGAGTAATGCAGCCATCTCAAAATCTAGCAGATTTATCAGTCATGGTGTTCAAATGAAAACCTGGCATCTCATTTCCTCCTCAGCCCTTATAAATTTGACTCAGTGTTCAACAATGACCCATATGCGTGTGTTCCCTTACTACATTTACATAGGACACAAGTTATGTAAAAATGTAACCTGATGGAATATTTCATGCCGGAGCACTAAAGTCTAGTTGTGACTTCTTTTCTAAAAAGCACCAGAAACTTAGGAAAACTTTCTCCAATAGCAGTAATTATAAAAGAATAGGGCATTTCAGTTAGAGATTTTTGGCTAGAAATTAACAATTGTTCATATTATTTATTCTGCCTAGACAGTAACTCATGTCTCGACGAAGTAGCAGCACGACTGCCCCTACACTCAGCCTCACTCTTTGACATGCTTCATCCTCCATTTATAGGAGAGCGAGGCGCCAGATGGCGATTTTCGGGGGTTGCCTTGACAGAGACCCCCACCTGTCTTTCAGCACCAGGCTGACAGACCAGCCGCGGGACCCTGCTTGCCCTTTCCGCAGAAGGCTTGCCAGAGAAGTGGTCACTCCACCAAGCCTGACAGAGTTCAAGAAACATTTGAACAATACTTTCAGGGATATGGTGAGATTCTTAGGGATAGTCCTGTGCAGAGCCTGGAGTCGGACTCGGTGATCCCTGTGGGTGCCTTCAAACTCGGCATGTTCTGTTATTCTGTGACTCTGCTCCGCTAAGCTGATGCCCGGCTCTGAGCACAGCAACCCGGCTCGGTGGGTCCGTATTGCACCGATCCTTGCAGCAGCATCTTCCCTGCTAAGCGCTGCCCTGCACAGGAGATCGCTGTAAGCCGACTGCGGGCATGACACTTCCTGGCGCTCCCAACGCTTGGCTTCATTTCGGAGACTTAGATTGCAAACGAACCCTGCAGCATCCGCGCTGCTGGATGGAATCGGCCTGATCGAGCAGCACGAAGCCTCCGCTGAGAAAGTTTGCTGTAAATAACACCTCGGTTGCTCTTTGCCTCAGCTTCACCTACTATTACTATTTACACATTCTGCGGCCGATGGTGTGCCCAGGCTTCTTCCTGCTCACAGCCATCATCGCCCCCTGTGTGGCCAGAGCATTTTCCTATTGCATCCAGTTGCGACATCGCAACTATAGACTTGCGGTGGGCCATGTGGCGGCCGCCGCGGGAGCAGACATGTGGGAAGATTCATTCCTATTCCCACGCAAATCTTCTCGTTACTAATGCTGTGGTTTCAAAGGGGAGTAGAAATCTAGTCCCCGAGGAGAGTACCAAATCCCGCTCTTGGAGATTCATTTTACGGCGGCACATAAAGACTGCCCCTGGAAGCGCTAAGAGCCGCATGCTCCAGGGAGCACACCCGGGTCTGCAGGACCGGTGATTTCAGCGTGGGCCCGAGGAGCGCGGGCCGTGCCCGAGAGCGGAGGCCGGGCTGTGGCGCGGGCGGAGCCGCGGAGCCGAGCGCTGCCGCCGGCGGCCGGAGCGTGCCCGCAGCCGCGGGCGCGGGGCGGTGCGG
>VXBA01005309.1:757913-995766 GCA_013399895.1 Serilophus lunatus
CCCCGGCCCCGCCCCCGGCGCTGCCCGGGGCGGGGCGGGCGGGGACAGCGGCGAGCCGAGGAGACCCAGGGAGCGGCCCGTCGCCCCCGGGGAAGGCTCTGCTCCGGGGAGCAGCGGGGGGAGGCGGCTGGCACAGGCGCCGGAGCTCTGCCGCCCGCCCCCCGGCACTGCCGCCGTCTGCCCAGCGCTGGCAGCCCCGGGAGATGGTGACACATGAAGCGTGCGGGAAGGACCATGGTTGAGAGGACCAGCAAGTTCTTGCTGATCGTGGCCGTCTCGGTGTGCTTCATGCTTATCCTGTACCAGTACGTGGGGCCGGGACTGAGCCTGGGTTCCCCCAGCGGCCGCTCCTACTCGGAGGAGCTGGACCTCTTTCCCACGCCGGACCCGCACTACGTGAAGAAGTACTACTTCCCCGTGCGGGAGCTGGAGCGGGAGCTCGCCTTCGACATGAAGGGAGAGGACGTGATCGTCTTCCTGCACATCCAGAAGACCGGCGGCACCACCTTCGGCCGCCACCTGGTGCAAAACGTGCGGCTGGAGGTGCCCTGCGACTGCCGGCCCGGGCAGAAGAAGTGCACCTGCTACCGCCCCAACCGCCGGGAGACCTGGCTCTTCTCCCGCTTCTCCACGGGCTGGAGCTGCGGGCTGCACGCCGACTGGACCGAGCTCACCAACTGCGTGCCCGGAGTGCTGGACCGCCGGGAGAGCGCCGCCGCCAAGACCCCCAGGTACGGACCGGCCGCCGTCCCCCCTTCCCCGCTGCCCCTCGGGCCGCACACCCTCCGCCGCCGCCCCCAACCCTTCCTCAGCTCGCTGCTACCGAGCTGTGCCTCAACCTGCCCTGAACCTTTCCTCACCCGGTTCACCTGTCCTCCCCTCCCGTCCTGCAGGCTGTGCCCTGCGCCTTCCCGCTGCATACCCAGGCAAATTTCCTGCTGCTTCCCTCCCACGTACACTGCACCCTGAAGCCCACGGTCTTGCCGCTCTGGCAGCTTCTGTGGACCCTTTAGCAAAACCATGTATTGGTGCCATTTACTTTGTCTTGTAAACAATTTAGTCTATACCTCAGGCATTACATGCCACCTTTTAAGTGTCCTTTATGCCATACCCTAGCCTCAAGCTTATCGTTGCAATCAGCTTTGCTCTAGCCCGTGCACCCCTTTTCCTCCAGCTGAAATTGTTCTCCAGTGCCATCGAGGAGGGGCACGCCAGCCCACCAAACCTCACGCTCACCTCCTTGGTTTACCACCCTAGCCTGCCTGATAGTTTTTTTACACATTGTAGAAAACATTCCCTAAACACCCTTTCTTATGTTCCTTGCTGTTTATCTCGGTGGGAGACCTGAGGCGAAGTCTTTTGGAGAAAGGAGCAACCTCATGCGTGTTCCTCGAGTCTCCTTCATATGTGCACCAGGAGAGAGGGAGAGCAATCCTAAAGCACCTCTCAGTGCATCTGTGTGGAACACCCAGTGTATTTCTGCCCTCTTAGCCCATCATTTCTCTGCCTCGGTCTCTTCATGAATTACAAGCTTCAGAGGAATTTTGTGTTTGTAAAGACAGCGGCTTATATTGACATCTCCAAAAGATTATGTTCTTTTAGCTCAATACACTGTTGTGTACAGGGTCTTTCATTAATTATCGCTATTTTTAACACATATTATCGGTTTTATTACAGCGCTTTGTAATCTGTTTGCCTTAAAGTTTCATTCTTAAAGGTGTCCAAGATCTTATGCTTATATTTGCTTATGCCATATGCTTTATGTACGTGCATATTGTTAACATCATATATAATCCCTTTAATGAGAAGTGGCCTTTAAGAAAGTGTGTCTTGGCATCATAGCTGTGTTTTCTCTGCATTTTTAAAGAGGATTTTTAATTATTTTTCTTTCCTTGGAGCTGCTTGCAATTGCTGGGGTTCTTTATTGTCTCTGTCATGATTGCTGCTGTTTTCTACCCGTTTCAGCGTTAGTCATCCAAGTATGCTCAGGCTGTTGTCATGCTGCCTGACCCAGCAGCAGCGAACTGAAGTACATAACTGAAGGACTGCGTATTCAGGCTTTCCTGTGCTTTCTTATTTTATTAATGAAATGCTTAAGAACACCTGTAAGTAGAATAGTCTCTGCCCATCTAGTTGCTGTTGAGATTTTAGCAAAGAGTTTTAAGGAAAAATGTGCAAAGTTCAAATTTGATTTAAACCTCCCCCAAAATTACCAGTTTTGTGAACCTTGGCACTAGCAAAGCATCAGCCTTGTATAAAGACTTGTGTGGTTTTTGTGAATTGTCTGAGAGCTTTGTGTGCTTCTGTTGGCAATTTTGTATTAATGTCCGTTACATGTTCAGGATTCAACTTTCTCGTCCTATTCAGCAATTGGGTTTTTTGTATAGGTACTTGAGAACAGGCACTTCAGGTTGTGAGGTAGCAATTAAATTCCTTACTGCAACTCATAGGAAGTTGAGAACCAGAAGCCTATTGCCTCATCTCACGTGCTTGTAAATAAGGTTTTCCTTGCCATTTGTTTTGGAATGCTAGGAACTGTGTGCTTCTATATGCCTCTTAATTGTCTTGATTTTTGGATGTACAGGAAAATTAATTAATTTTACTTCATTCACTCATGTCTCTGCATATCCAGAAATAGTTCTGCTTAATGTGCTCTTTTGACTTCCTTTAAATCTCATTTCCAGAAGTGCAAGAACTATGATGTGGAAGCTTTAGATAATTTAAGATTTTTCGCCCTGGTCTGTTAAACAGAAACCAGAATTTACTGTTTGTTGTATCCTGGGGTGGGATGGTTTTGGTGCAGTGAACTGCTTGTTATTTTAGTAATATTGTCCTAGGATCCTGCTTTTTTGTATTGCAGTCCAGTTCAGTTGACACCTTCTCCAAACTGTGATTTATTTCATGCCTAAGAAAAATGGGAATAAGAGGCAGGCAATGCTTGTTTAAAATAAGAATTTGATGGATTTTCTTTGTTTGAATACAGATCGTTTTGTATGATGTCTGTTACAGTAAGAGCAATATCACTTTATTTGTCCTTTTTGAATGTTGGATCCCTTATGTTGATACAGGACATGTTTTACATAAGGTATATGCTGGAGAGATTACTGTTTTATAATGGAACTGAACTATGAAAATATCTCTCCCTTTCAAAGTGTGTGTGGGGGAAAGGAGCAGCAAGCTATTCCAGCAGGGTTTTCTCAGATTCTGATATTATCCAGTCTGGATTTTGAAGTACATTCTTCAAATTCAGTTTCTAAAGCTAATGTTCTGGCTTCTGCATTTGCTATTTAATACAAAGTTTAAACCTTTGTTCTCCCAAATATATGTTTATCCCTCAAAACAAAACAGCTGATTTGTGATTACAAGTAAATCTGCCTTCTAGTGAATGCTGGGAAGCATGAAGGTCATTCAGTATTATCCAGATGCACAAATCATGAGGTTCAAGTTGTTCCCTTTGTAAGGAATGCAGTTAGTACCCTATTGCACTACATTCCATAACCTAGGCATGGAACATAAATTCACAATGCAATTGCTCTCTTTATTGTTCTGCTGGTCTGTATTAGACTTAATGACTAGGAGCCCTGGATTGCCAAAGGCTGCATTTTTTTTTTATTCTTTCTGTGTTTATTCTTCATTGATACAGTAAAAGTTAGAGATGGGTGGTTTAGTTCTAATGGGTCAGCACTCTTTAAAAAAATCCAAACTATTTGTTCTCACTCCCCTCCCACTCCCTCCTAGTGACTTTCTTGTTTTCTATTCAAAACACTTCTGGACAAGCACGTCTTGAAGCAAATGTTATGTTTTATACCCAGCCAGTAAAAGAAAAAGATTGATTTGTTTGGGGGTTATAAAACTTGGGACTCCAAGGAACTCTGAAGCTGGCTGTGCTTATCAGTTAAGTCACTTAGCTGTCTTTAGTAGAGGGCAAATTCCAAGATTTTGGGAATGGAGGATATTTATTCCTTGTGCTGTTAGGTGTAAATAACTGCTGGAAAAGACTTTTTTTAAAGAGCAGCAATACTAGGATGCATGCCTTGAGTCATCATGCTGGCATTTCAGAAAGCAGAGGCTAAGCAGCTTCTGTGAACTGCTCCCTTCAATTTGTTTCACCTAGAACTTGAGAACTCAAATTTCTTGAGACCTCTTCTGGAAAAAACAAACAAACAAACCCCAAACTGATTTCTTTAATTTGACTTCCAGAATAAGAAAAACCTTATGAAGCAATCCACTAGTGACTTGACTGTCTCCTTTGTCCAGGGACTGAATGAAGGCCCTTGGAGGTGTTGGGAAGGTTCCCTTGTTCTCCCCCTGGAGGAAATGGGCTCCAGTGCCCTTCGAGCTGCCTTTGCTGCTGTGCTCCCAACACAAGAGCAGGACTGGGTGTTCTGAGACTGTCCTTGTAGGACACTCCATGTGTGAGCTCTACTCTAATGTAACAGACTGCAGAAACAATAAATTACGCTGAAGGAATTCTACATCTTTCTTCTCCCACCTCTTCTCACAAAACCCACAAACCAACCCCAAACAACCCAGGCTTTGTTGCTATCCTGCTGGTTTCTGCTACCTCATGAAAACGAGCGTCTAAGCTGGCACTTTTCTGGAGACGCGTTATTCACATGGGGAGGATTTGAAGGCATACAGCTCCTTTAAAACTGCTTTTCTGCCTGTTGCTGGGGAGAGCCCATGTAACTGGTAGAGTGTTGGTTGGGCATTGCTGGCTCTGTGCTCCCCCAGCTCACACACCAGCTCTGTCTTCTGTTAGGCTGTTTCAAGCGTAGGGAAATTTATTTTTTTTTTAATGTGCTGCCTCAAGACAGTAGCTTAGCCTTGCCTTTGTGTGTGTGTTTCTGTGCTAGTCTGCCATAGAAGTTTGTTTTCTGAGTTCTGTGCACAAAAATGACAAAAGTATGTGCATGCTTCCAATTTTAGTGTTGTTTCTCAAGATTTCATACACTTTAGGAAGAAAAAAAATGTAAACCACGTACTGTTACGTAAGAAATCTGTGGCAAGTTAGTAAAATCTGCTGTTAAACAGATCGGTCCAAGTTCTAGAATCTCTCTGATTAGCTATTTACAGCTTATGTTTTGGTTGGTTTTTTTAAAAGAAACAATTAACAGGGCTCAGCAGTTTGTTAATTTGATTTTTCTGAAGTGTGAACTTTCACAGCTTCAACCATATATCTGTCCCTTTGCAGGGATCTGTTCTTGATGAGGTTTTTATTATATGTGTGCTTAGGAGTTGCAGAGACACGTTGTCAAGAGACCAACTGTTTGAGAATGAAAAGCTTTACCAAATATTTTTTGTCATATTAGCACTTTCTAAAAGCTTGGGCTTACCATTCTTTGTGGATCTGTGTGTGCTGGGAGTTGAGAAATACCAGTCTACAAGGAGCAAGGGACGTTTTTTCCACTCATCAGTTCAACTCAGACTAGTTTCTCTAAAAGACTGGTGGAGAAATATTAATATAAAGCTATTTTCAGTAGCCCAGTTCATCTTTCAAACTTTTAGCATGTGGAATATTGTAAAGCCTATTAGTCTGATAGGACGCTTTTTGCGGCTGATTGTGCTCACCCATAAACCAGGCTGGTCTTTCACAAGCAAACAATTCCAAAGGGCCAGATAGTTTTGTAGCAGAAGTCTTTAAATTTGACACACTTACTAAAAGCAGCTGAAAGTTGGAACTCTTCAAATAGCTACCTTAGGTTTGAGATACTGTATTTGAGCTTAAGACTTTTGGCTGGTATGCCAGGTTTAATTATTCTAACCTTTTTTTGTTGCAGTTGTTGACAAAGCAAAAGGTATGTCCCTGCTTGAGTGTGTACTTACACTGACCTGATTTTTCAAAACTATGCATTTGGCTGTTTTTCATTAATCTTTAAACAAGTTGCATCATAACACAGTAGTTTTGTTTTCCTTGCTTAGAAGTTTGCAAACAGTCTTTAGACCTCAGATTTTGCCTTTTTGTCCTTATCGTTTCCCACTCTATAGATAAAAATGTACAGTATTCTGAGTAAAACCTGGAATCACCACTTCTTTTTAATTTTTTATTTTAACAAGAATTTGGAAATAATTACCTCACAAGAGCTGGATTGAATTTTATTAATAACTGAACCAGATGCTTTGCTATGTGCTCCCAGTGTAAGGAGAGTCTTTAAGGAATGGTCCACATTGTGTAAATGCACAGCTGATGGATTCCACCATAATAGTGCAGGCAAATGTTTTGATTCATTACTTATAAAGTGTTACAATCTGTAATCTCTGTGAAACATCTTGGCCAAAGCAATGCTATGCTGGCTTTCAAGGCTCTTCTGAAGGGTCCTGTTTTGTCAGTGTGAAATGACAATTAGAGCTGTTCTCTAATGCTCATAGAGCAATCCAGGCTTATGTATCTTCAGCGATGCCACATTGTCAACTTTACCCTGTGTCTTGAAAGAAGTCTGTGATGAATGGAATTTGGAGTTCTTTGGTGCTATAGGGCATCTAAGTGACAAACAACATGTCACCTGCAAATGTGAATTTAATGCTGCCTGGTAGAACAACTGTTTCTCACCTGTGGTGACTGTAGGGGCATGGCTGGGTATGTGTGGTGTCTGTAGTTGGATATTAGAATATGAACTGGGCGAGGTCATATTACCCCTTGAGAAAGCACTGCTAGAGAAGATTATGTTATAACTGGAGATCATTACGATACTGCCCTCCCCCTGGGCCATCTGTTCCTTCTAGGAAGGAGGAAGAGATTAGCCTCCTCTTGTGGCCTCTTGCCTCATTGATTTGAGGGGTTAGACTTAATGGGTTTGTTCAACAGTCAAGCAGAAGCTTTTGGCTGCCTGTTGTAGAAATTAGAGGAGTGTAACCTAACCTGATTTCTATAAAATAATTCAGGACATGCAGGCCTGGAGTTACTTAAGAAAACCTCCTTGTGAGTTCATTTCATAGGTGAAATTGATGTGCCTTATCTGAGTCATATTTGTTTGCAATGCCCACAATATTGGCTGTCATCAGAGCCCCTGGTGACTCCTGGCCAATGCGTTCCTATCCCAGATATTAATCACAGCACTGACAAGCAGGGGCTACAGAAGAATCATGATAGAGATTAGTCAAAGGGGTTGTGGCTGTAATAGTCTAGTTACTTCCACCTGAAAGCAAAGAGTGACTGTCATTATAGAACACGCCTGATTTTATATTTGCTTAGAAAATTCTCTCTTATTGAATGTATCACACGCATTCAGAATCTCTCTGCTATACGTCCTGCTGTGTTTTACAGGTTATGGCTGTTGTGCATCTCAGAAAGTAGGAAAGCTGCAATTGCCTTCAGTCTGTCATAGAACCAAAACCACAAATTCTAAATTTCCAGTTATTGGGCAGCAAATTTGTGCTAGTAATGCTTTAAACAGGTAGTATTTTGCCAAGTGAATGCCTGGGCTTGTGCTTGCTTTAGAAAGCCGAAGTGGCACAGTCTAACCCCACAAAGCTTTGTTTATGCTTGTATTTCCACGAAGTATTAGAGCAGAGAGGAGTTTTCAATTATTGACTGAAATTGTGTTTTGCCAAGCTAAGACGAAGCATGGTCTCTAATTCCTAATAATCACAATTGTGATAGCTGCCAAGTCACAGTTTTTGATGGAATCTTGATGCAGATAGATGGGAATGATACATATAAGAAGCAAATATCTTTGTAATCTAAGTGTGTTTAGAGAGTAGATGAAGAACAGAAAGAACATAGAGCTGAGGCAGTCCATTACTTTTATCTCAAATGGTGGTTGGCCTTAAAAACAGACAAAAAATCCTTCTACTTATTTTTAAGGACTTGAAGTAGAATGATAAGGAAAGTATACCCACTAGCATAAATGCAAGGCAGTGCAGTTTCTGTAATAGCTGTTTAATGTAGTTTTGTTCCCCTTTCTATTTCTGTAGTAGAGTACTATGCTGAAAATTCAGACTTGAGAATCTCTCTGAAGAGTCCTCTGGAGATTATTGTCACAAAGACACGCAGAGCCTTAAACACCTCTGTACTGCAGTATGTCAAGTTTGAGATCTGAAAAGGATGCTTCAGATAGTTTTGTGTGTTACTGCCAAAGGAGGAGCTATTTCCCAGTGCACGTCTATTGGAGCCTGAGATATCTCATGAGTGAAAAAATTGTTTTCAGGAAAGGCAGGGAGAGGCCATCAGATGAAAAGCACATTGTATACTTAATAGTTGTTTAGTTGTTTCTACTTCTATTAAATGGTGTACGTGCATGTAATTTCTGTGCTTAGCCTCAGAAGTACATTATACTATACTGGATATGTTTCATCCCTACAAACTGCTGAGCACTAAGGGTATGAGATATTCTGGGGCATCTCTGTCACAGTGATGCATCCAGAAAGGATTAAGAAACTCCTGTTGTCCACCTCTTACTGTAACCTGAATTTCTTAGCAGTATTAATTATATTGCACTTTCACCTGTATATCTGAAAGCCTCTTAAAAATTTATAGTAAATAGTACCTGATGTTCAATTCATTTCAGATTTCAGGTCTCTCCCTTCCTTCCAACCTAAAGACTCTTAAGGGATCTATCTTAAAGCTGCTTTTAACCATAACAGTAACTTTGCCTCTTTCAGAAACAACTGATTTCTTAGCATGTTATTACTACTTTGCTCTGTTCTTCCCTTCCTTTCACCCTATTAATGATAAATTCTACATTATGGCGTGCCTATGTTTTTATAGAGGAAATATTTCATAATGTCCTGCCAATTTAAACAAGAAAACAGTTATTTGCAATTAACTTTTTATGGACTGACTTTGTGTTTTACTTCATAATTAATCTCCAGCCTGTTAAGGAGAGATTTGTTGATTACACCTCACTACAGATTGACGTATTGTCATTGCTTTTATGGAGCTCTTCTATCTAAGGGGGACAACCTCAGCTTCCCGAGAAGCTTTTGCATTTTTGCTTTTAAAATAGACCAAATTTCCTTTTGCTCAGTGTCAATCTTGAAGTACTAACAGGATGATTTCAGATTTTCTATTCACATAGCATCACTTAGGGTTTCAGAATGCCTTGTGACTGTGCTAACTTCAGATATATTGAAAGGGACCTTGCTTTTGAACAAGTGCTGCTGCTCCCATGTATTGGAGTTACTTTACATTTTAGGCTGAGTTCTTGGGTTAATTATACACACAGATGTATAAGATACCTGAATACAGCAAAATATTCAGCAACTCTTGAAAGATCTTGTGAAGAGCATTGCATTGGGCATTCCTTTTGTATTTTAAACAGCTTTACAAAAAGAGACTATTTCTCCTTTCAGCTCTCTCAGAAAATTTAGACATTCAAATAAATACTGTAAAAATAGAATGGACTTTTTTGTTTAAACTAACAACTTTTGCTGCCGTGACCCCCTTGCTGTCAGTAAAGATTTTAGTTAAGGTACCTGTGACCCTGTATCAAGTGTCAGGAAAAAAATCAATGCCTCATAGCTAAGACAAACAGCAGCTGCATGCTGACTCACCAGTTTCCTGACAGGTTTTGCTTTCCTGGTGGAGATAGAGAAAGTACAAGGAGCACAAGAATCGCTGAGTATAATCATAATCAGTCAACCATCCCTTCTGTTAACATGCCTTAAATCACAAAAGACAGCATTAGCTTCTTCTGTTCTTTGCCCCTCTCTCTTCTCTTCCACCTGTACCTTTGAAAGAGAAAAGACAGATGTTATGTGGGTAGTTGTGCAAGGAGGAAGATTGAACAGATTTATCCTGGCTGCTGAAGCAAATACAGCAGGGGTCGTTTAGATTAAACCCCCCCATTTCGGGGAATACTTTGCCTGTGGTAAGAGTGCACAGGAAAGAGGTACATAGGTATAGGAGCCCTTTCAGGTAAGGAAATGCCCTGGCATCTTTTCTAGGGGAGCAAACAAAAACTCCTTGTTCTGAGCATCTAAGTGAAGTTTCCATCATTCATTATACTGCTGTGGTTGGTGGTATTAATTGCAACACATCCAAAATAAATTATCTTGAACATTTTTTGACTCTCAAGTTTTCCTTTGATTCATTTGGCTAGATTTCTATATATGTTTCCAACTGACAGCATCTTTCTATGTGTAGCCTGACACCAGTAGAGCTTTAGACCTGGCCAAAGGCTTCATTGGTATGTAGTGAGGCTCAGTATTTTTACCAACTGTATTGTATTACACCCATCAGGACTCCAACTGTTGCTACTGGTGGCTTTGATTTTGAAATGTGATATTGCACTAAAGACTAATGACTCAATATTGCCCTTCATTATTCAAGTTATTATTTGGGCACAGTATTTAATTCTGCTTTTTTCTTCTACTTTGCAAATAGGCTTTTTCTGAGCAGTGTGTTAATTCTTCATAATATCCGAACAACTTTTTTTTTTTCCATTCCCTGAACTAACACTTTCCTCCAGGTTGGCATCACCTTGCACCTTGACCAGTTCAATACTGGCTTCCTAAACCTGATGAATTAAATCTTCCTCCTTCCCTTTAGAGATCAGAATTAGTGCTTTGAAATGGATGAATGTGCGGTACCTGTGACGCAGAAGTTTTCCATGGTTCTTTCAGTTTCCTCATTTTGCTAAACAGGGTGGCATGGTAAACAAATGGAACAGTGTGGCCTAACATGGTGTGGCATGAGGGGAGAGAATCTCATACCCATGCTGCCTGTGTGTCCTGAGCATCCGGCTCACTCTGGCAGGGGCTGGAGCTCTATCACTTTCATGGGCCTGTGCGGCAGGTATTTGTAGCATCCTTTTCTCAGAAACTTTACTAAAGATTTCTCTGGATTATGCTTATGCCAGCAATTCTTACCAAGGTGTTAACCTGCCTATGACAGCATTTCTTGGGAAGAAATATTCCCATGGTTAGCTGAAATGTTTCCCTGGTGCTTGTAACAGTAGCTGTCAGCAGGAGTAATACACTTGTTTTGCGTGAACCTTTGAAATGGGTTCATGAAAACAGTTGTATTTAATAGGATTTCACCAACTGGGAAACAAGTAGGAAACTGTCCATCCTATTTCCATCCCAGCAGAAGGCCCGGCCAGGGTTGTGGAAGTTGTGCATTACAGAAGCTGGATTGCTGCCCACGTTATTACGTACTTCAGGGAAGCGAGAAGAGACTGTTCTTAACCCGGCTGTCTGTCCCAGCTTGCTCAGGCAAGTTTCATGTTTGTTTGACGATGCTAAGACCGGGTTATGCACACTATTTGCACAGCTAGCTTTTATGGTGCTAAAGTGTAAAATGACCCCCACATGTGAGGGTTTGCTGGGTCATGTAACTGTTCAGCACAAGTTTTATATTCCTCCCAGACAGTTGAGGTTGCAAGTGCAGGGGTTTCTCCGCTCAAGACACCTGGAGGAACCATGTGTTGCTCCCACCCTCTGACACCAGAGCTGTTCAAAGGGCTTCCCCTTGTGACTGAGCCAGTGCAGCAGCACAGGAAGGAAGAAGCAGCACCACAAAACTGTTGTGCATAAGAAGGGAAGATACTTGTTGTACCTGTGAGTCTGTATTTGTGGACAACTCAAGCTTCATCTCTAAAAGGCAGAAACAGAGGCAAAGGTTCAACTTTTCACCATGGGATGTGCCAGGACACCAAATCTGGGATGACAGTGTGTGCATGTTGAGTGCTCACCCATGTCTTTGCACTATCACAAGCAGCCTTGTACAGTATAGCCTTTCCTGTCTTGGGATCTACCCAAGGAGTGAGCTTGGATTGGACTGTGAGAACTGTGACAAGACTTCCTGTCATTCAGTCAGACAAGATTTTCTAAATCAATTTTCTAAATGTCCAGAAACAATTGCAGAAGTATATCTTCTGCAAACTGTCCTTAGCATGACTTCTTCCATTTGGAAAGAGCTTCCTCCTGTGAACTTCTGTCAGGCCTTTTGCGATGAGAGCATTTTCTTCCTTGTGCTCTAGCTGGTGTTGGAGGAGGAAGACTTAACACATCTGAGGTGCATTTGGACTGTAATGACAATATAAATCATGATAGGAGGGGCGCAACCGCTGTTTATAAAGCGTGCTGGATGATCAGTAGTTTGTCCTGCATGCTGCATGGATCGCGGTTAGCTGTGATAAAGTGTGTGTGTCACCCAGCGGGAAATCCTGCTGCAGTTGAAGGATGGATTCTTTGAACATTTGGGAGATGTGGGATGCTTGGTCTGCCAAATACTTCAGGCAGGATGGATCCACCCCTTTCCTAATTAGGATATTTCCTGACTTCTAAAGTTATTTGGGGATGTCATGAAAAGTCTGGTTTTTGGATTGAGGCCTGGCCAGACCCAAATCTGGAAATAACTGTTCATGAGAACAGAAAGAACAGTTATATTTGTCAACTTTACTATTCTGGGTAAGCGAGATTTTTAGAGACTCCTGCATAGTACAGAAAGGATGTGAGAACATCTTTCTCTTATGGAAGCTATAGTATTACTTACTCACCGAGGCATTTATATGGCTTTTTACTCCTTTCCATGGGAATATGTGATTGTCTTTCAATCTTTATGGAAGTTTAAACCAAGTTAAAATAGATTCATTAACTCAAGCGGGAGGCTCTATCTGTGTGAACCGTGACATCTTCAATTAGGCTGAAAATAGTCATGTGCTAAAAAAACTCCAGTATAGATTGGAACCAGAGCTAGTAAATTCTAAAGGTATCAGCTCTTAAGTTCCTGGGTGCTTCAGGATTTACTCTATGGTGCATACTGATGTAGTATTCCTGTCTCAAAACTCTTTTTCATGTGAAGTGGTCACTCTGGGGTCAGTGAGGAGAGAATACAAGGGGGAAGTGACTGGGCGTTAACAAGCTCCCACAAGATAAAGCACAGTCTTCCCTTCAAACACTCCCTTCCCTGGGTGTGAGCAAGGACTCTGAATATTAGTATATTTCTGCAAGTAAGTATACAGGCCTCGTGCTCCAGAAAATAGTTAAGAAAGTGTTTATAGTGGTGAGGGAGCTCAGAGCAGGAGCTGGTTATACCAATTAATTCTGGTTATTGGCCTTTCTTCCTTCTTCCAAGTTATAACTGATTTAACTGTGACTAACAGCCAAAGCTGAGACTATACTACATGTCACATAATCTTTTCTGCTTTCCACTCTGCTTGATGATGCAAGTTGAAACAAAGGCCTAGTTGTTTAAGCTCCCTGCAAGCTCTATAAAAAAGTTCGTGTGCTTCTAACCTAGGCTTTTAAATCACACCTCCAAGCCTGTATGGGAAATCTACAGGCAAATTTTGAGACATTCATTCTTCGTTCTGTTCAGCACACAGCTGATGGCATCACAAGAGAGGAAGGAGGAATATAAGCCTGAGAATGGTACTTTTAAGTGCTCTATTGCTTACAGATGGAGGTGGGACCAATGCCTCGAGGTCAGGTAAGGAGGTACCTGGAGCTTTTTGCCCCCAGATCACTGGATCTGTGCAGAGCATGCTTAAAATGCTAAAAGCTCATATCCATCTGGTCAGCACTTTCAATGCTGCTTTTGGGTGACAGATGTCCTCTCTAAAGTGCAACTATCGATATGGCACTAAACAGACCCTTATTTCTTTTGCAGCCTTAGTTGAACATGTAAGATTGAATTAAATGGAGGAACTGAGGTATGTGAATGGCCAAGTCATTCATGATGTCATAACACTTCCTCTGATGGATTCTGATTTCTCCAGGTAGCCCCTCTGGCATGCCAGAGTGTTCCTCTGCTCTTTATTAATAGAATAGTGGTGGTAGAATGGGACAGAGGTACAGAGCATGTCACTGCTGATGGAACATATCTAGAGCAGTTCAAAACTCCAATCCATGAATCATCTCACTTAAGTTCTGTGATTCAAGGACTATTGAGACTTATATCCATGTGGTCCTTGGACACAAGCCTGAAAATGCTTAACTTCTGCTTACTTGGGTTAGAAAAGTTCCCGCAAAGGCACACTGAATGGGGGGTAGGAGAAACCTGGCCTTTGAAATGAGATTTTTGGACATAGTCACAATGGGCATCACTTAAGTTGCTCGGGCAGTTACTGGGTGCTCTTGTTCTTCCTTTCTTTTGTAATGGCACTCTACAGCTCTGAGGGAGTTTTTATAAAGACAGGCAATTGTAAACTAGCCCAGGAGACAGGAGCAGCTTTCCCCTATCTGTTGGCAGAAAAACAGAAAGAAACACTGCTCTGGTACCAGAAATAGTCATGGATCTGGGTTTTAAATACGGAGTTCAGCTTTCTCAGTATTTGTGTAGTTTTGTAGTTTTGATTCCTGTTATAGCTCATTAGAGTTCTCCTTGCTTGAGAGAAGGAAGGCGCCTCAAGGACAAACTTGTTTGGAGTATGACACCATCAACAAGTTAGTGCAAGGTGAGGGCATGGGTTGCTCTCAGGTTATTATCACCCTACCTTCTGCCGTGGTAAGGTGCAGTATTTCAGCCTCAGTGGAAATGGGGGAGCCACTTCACAGCTGCCCTATGACAAATCCATGCCCACAGGTTTCAGGGTGTAAGTGACATGCTTACATGATAACATCGCTTCGATGCCAAACCTATTGTGTTTGGGTTGGGAGCTACTACAGGAGTATAGCCTGTTGCCTGGCTCAGAGAAGAAGGTTAGTGGAATCTCTGACACATTCTTGAGTCAAAAGTATTTGCTGTTTCTTTTGCTTGCTACAGCTGTCTTTACCAGAGGTAGGAACTGTGCCATCAAAGCATCAAGAGGTCTGATACAAATGTTGAACAGAGCCTCCATGCATTAACTCTTGTTTCTCACACACTGGAGCAAACATCATTTGACAATTTCTTTTTTTTCTTTCAAACATTTGGTGCCACCTTCCTTTCACTCGTTATCTCTGTTCCTCTATGTGAGGAAAAAAAAATAATTGTAAATGCTGGCACTCACTCACTCTCAACCTGGGGAAGATGGAATTGGTTTATTTGACTGAAAGCCACAGAACTAAGTGAACTTGTCATAGGATTCTTAGCCATTTCTGAGAAAAGTCTATGTTTAGTTTCAACAATTTAGTAATAACAATTGTCGTTCACAGTCTCAGGAGAAGTACACTAACTAAAGGTCTTCATTTGCAGCCCTCTCCTGAGAGCTCTCACAGCAGTGGGAGAGCTCAGAGCTGCAGTGGGTCTTATCCAGCTGCCGGGGATGAAGTGTCACACTGAAGAGCTGCTGTACTGTTGTTCTAATCTGGAGTGGACAAAACAGGACTCGTGTCTGACAGAAATAAGGGTTGGACTGTCTGTGCACTTGTTGCTCAGCACAGTTGGTTTCACCAGCAGCAGAGGCTCTGGTGCCATTAATCTTTGTCTGGCCTTGTGGGGCAGCACTACTTGGGTTTATGTGCTGTGTTCCATTGAATCCTGGTAGAAAAGGAAGGCAGAAAGAGGACAGTGGAAGGTACCGTATTTCATTGGCCAAGAATCTCCATTTGCCTTTGGGCTTTTTTTCTGGCTTAATTTTTCATGGCTTCAGTGAGGGTGCAGACAACTAATTTGTGAGGTGCAGTCTTAGACAGGTTGTTTCCTGGGTTAGACTAGTCCACATCCTACTTTGCGTTTCCGTGAACAGAGAGATGTGGGAAGTTTAGGTTGGGGGAAGCTTTGTCAGGCACCACACACATGCCAGTGGTACTGAAAAAACAGGCTTGGTTCAGTGGCTTTGAGGAAAAACCTTCTTGTCACTGGTTGATCTTTTTCAAATTGCTGTACATGAGCAGACTGTTGCCAGTTTCTAAGCTGTTCAGGCCTGTGATTTTATGGTATATAGGCATAAGGTTTAGCTTGATCAGGTTTGACAACTCTTACACCTATTTTCCTGTGCAAAGGTGTCCTTCAGACTTTAGAAGTTTGGTTTTCTGTTGTTTTTTTGAGTAAGGAAGAGATACTGGTGGTCTCAGTTGCAAGAAGAGATTCCTGCTTTTTTCAGTCTAACAGAAATTTAAAGGGGTGGAGTACCAGAGCACGGTTTCTTCTTTTGTTTCATCTTCCTCTCCTTCAGAGAACAGATGTTGGAGTTACACTTATGTTATTCCAGTGCTAAACACTTAAGCAGCATTATTGAAAAAAAAGAATATGAAAAGTTTTATGCCATGCCATAAAGCAGGTATGAATTACTGCAGAATGTGGACCTGCATTGCTGGATTTTTGGCAGGAAATGAGGCGGGAAATGCTTTATTAGAAATCTTGTCCAAAGAATCTACAATGGCACAATTTAATTATGTTGGCAAGGGACTTTGGCAAGGTGCTCAAGCTTCCATCACATGGTGACAGCATATCTCTAGGTTTCGCCAATTGTTGCCTCTTGCCCTGCACACTGATGTTTCAAGAGAACAATGTTTTCTGAATGGGAGCATGGAGGTGGAAACTGAAATAGAGCAACATTTTCAACTCTTGCATAGTCTACTTTGGCCTGCAGCACACTGCCTTTTCCACAGGGATTTGTGTGTTCTGTGGAGTGTACTGGACTGAAATTAAGCATTTGCAACATCAATTGTAGCATCCACTGTGTGAGTCCGTTTATCTGTAGAGGTACGCGTGTAATGACTCATTGTTCTGAAGCCTTTCCACGTGCTCTCCACTATGACCAGTTACAACTATATACAGAGGGCATCACCAGCACTGTGATGACACTCTCGTGCTTCTGCTGAGCTCTCCTGGTGTCAGTTGTCCTTTCAAAACGCAAGGACACAATCTGCTTCAAAGGTACCTCAAACTAAATTGACAAGAATCCCTTTGTGGTCCTGACTACTCTCAGTTACAAGCATTTTTATCTATTGTTGGGCTCTTAACAAGAAATGCAGACCTGGGATTGAGTTTGAGTATGGGCCATTTGAAACTTGCATATAAACACTGCAGATACACCTACCAGGCTAAACAGAAATCACACATGTAATTCCTTCGAAGGTGCCTTGGTATCATTTCTGCAAGTAACCTGCAAGCTGAGAATTGAATCTTGCTCCCTGTCTTCTCTTGAAGGTTGTTTCTCTCCTTACCTGTATTACACAGTTTCATTTTTCAGTGCTTCTCTCCTTCTTTTAAACATTTCTCTTGGTATTGGTTATAACTTCACCCTCAGAAAGTGTCATTCTACAAGACTTTGAGGGACATTGCTCCAGCACCAGGAAGGATAATGTTACTCCTGCTTTTCTCTCTATTTCGATACCTGTATTTTGATACCTGCTTTGGAAATAACTTCTGTTTTGTGCAAGCCTGCTCAATCAGCACTGGTAGCTGAAGAGCTGCTTCTTTCTATTTTAATGAGATGTAGGGCATCACGTTTGTGAGCTTTGCAAAACCATTTGGCATGGGTTCTGTGTCTGCTTGGACTTCCCTGAGACATGGGTGTTGAGAGTGGGTTTGATTCAGCTTCATCTTCAACTGGCCCAAAATGGGAGCGTTTTAGCTGAAATCAGTGATGTAACCCTGTTGCACATAAGGAAAGAACAGGAGTTGATATAAAAGGAGTTAACTGTTCTAGGACACCTGATAACACTAAATTCCACTTGTCCCACTTTTGTGGAGTTGCCATCCTTTTCTGTCCCTCTACTTTAGGAGGCACTAAGGAACATGACTGCCTGGCACCATGAAGCTGCACAGCTGGCACCTGCCAAGTTAATTATTTTTCCAAAGCTGTGCCTAACAAAATATTTTATGACATCCAGTGATCAGTGCAAGTACACAGTAAAAATCTACTACACTTATTTTTATTTCTAGGTCATAAAAAGAAAAATAGGCAGATTATATGCTGTGCATATATATAACATATATAAAATTGTGTTTAAATGGGAAACAAGAAGCTTCCTCATCTTTCATAGTGTGCTATGATTGTTCACTCTTCACTTGCAAAAGACCAAAGGTCCTGGTACAAGCAAGGAGGAGCCAGAAGGAAAAGCTTTCCTAATAGAGCCAGCAGCATTTGGTGCCTCCAGCCATGTCTTGTTTTAAAAGTAATCTGTTCATTTGTTGGAACAAAATTATCATATCACCCTTGGCTAATACTTCGATAAACAAATGAGTGATTATACGCAGAGTAGGAAATGAGCTAGAACATGTACGCATTCCCTTCTGGAGATAATGGAAGCACCAAGACTATACAGGAGCTGATCTAAACCAGGAGTGCTTTCGTGGGATTCAACTGAGAGTGGTAAAGCTGCTCTGTAACAGAGTTAAATTTTCTTCTGTGGAAGTTGTCACCCTCTGTATAGTATAGCAGGGAGTTTTTCACACTTTTTTTTTTTGTAGGCAGAAGCTGCTGTCTGTCTGTCTGGAGGCAAGTATTTTCCAAGCCTATGTCAGTGACAACCTTTTAAACAGTGGCTGCCTTTGCCTCAGTTTGTTAAAAATTCAATGCTTCCTTTCTCCAGCTATCAGAACAAGGTGATGGTGACCAAAACGAAAGTAATTGTATTTCCTACCTGGTGGCTCAGAAAGTTTATGATAATTTATGGATTATTCAATGAGTTTAAAATAATCTTTTTATTATGTGATGCTACAAATAAGGTATCAGAGAACAATAGTGACAGAGGCTCATACAGATCTTTAATCTTACAGAGATGGAGTTTGGGCCTATCTCTTTTTTAAGCTTTACTTACAATATCAAAAATAAATGTGTTTCATCCTGCTTTCTTACAAAGTACATAAATCTAATGTAGAAAAATTGGTAGAGCTAAGTACCATTTTGTAATGGCAATAAACCGACAACTTCTTGAAAAGAGGCATAAGAGGCACTATTGCTTAATGGGTACTTTTTTGAGTTAATAATTGGAAACAGTGGGTTTCAATTCTCTGAAACTTATGTTCTTACTTTTCTGTGGCATTCTGGATTACTTGCAGTTTGGAAAAAGATACATTAGTAGTGAGTTGCAAGGAACAATTTCATTTGTATTTTTTCTACCTTTTCCTTGCTATTCATAGACTATGGTAAAATATGCTCTTTAACTTGGTGATATATTTTCAGGCAGAATTACTACTGAGAGTAGGCTTGGACTTTTGCCACCAAAATCACAGTAAGCTCATGTTTTTTCCTGCCTTGAAAGACCTGCTGAATATCTCAGAGGGCCAAGCCCTTAATAATTGAAAATCCCGGATACATTGGTCTTTTTTTTTTCTTCCCCTCTCCCCCCTTGCTTTAATTTCCTTTTCCTTTTTGCTCTCTGAAGTTTCCATTTCTCATTGTCTGATATTCTTTTGTCAATCAGTTTTGCACAAGAAATTGTAAAATACCACTTATTTTTGTGTAGAAAACTCAGAAGGAAAGGGGACCAATGCCTTCCCTATTTCAATCAAGCCCTGGTTAACCCTTGAGGTTTTTAACAGGTCCCCTCCAAGCAGTGAGTTATGCTAATAAGAAAGATTGGGAGCTGTCTGTGAAATGACAGGATAAATAACTCACAGGTGATTCTGACTTGCCTGATGCATCTTCCCTACAGACCTTTGTTCTTAAGTTATTTGATTTTCTACAGCAAAAACATCAAGGAGAAAAGTCCTTTCTAGCTTTGTCGTTTGAGTTCCCAGACTGCTGTGGGGAGGATGGGGAGAAGAGGTAGGCATTATTTTTGCTTTTTAATTAGGTCACTGATTTCACTTGTACAGAAAGTGACTTTGTCACGGGCGGACCTGCAAAGGGAATAAAGTGTAAGGATGTCAAAAGGGCTGCAGAAAGAATGGAACCATTGAAACTGGGTGCTTTGCAGCTCAGAACCAAAAGTTGGCAGTTGCTTTGGCTTGATTACCCCTCTGTGCCACTAGGCACAGGGGAACTCCTTGTACTGAAAGGAAGTCACCCAGTAAATCTAAAGCAAAGTCTTCTAAAGAAATTGATGAAGTGTGTGTGTGTGTGTACAGATATGGTGAGAATGCTTTTATCCATGGTTATTTCTAAGGGAGGTGAGGAGGAACTGTGAGGTGAGAGAAGAAAAGGGAGACGTTCTTTATTCCCCAGTGATTCACTACCTACAAAAACTGCAAAATGTGAGTGTGCCATACAGCTGCATTGGGAAGGAAAAGCTCAGTGATTCATTTTGTTTGTTTTAGTTGAACAGTGATAGGAAAAACAACTAATTATCTTATAAGCCAGTTCCGTGTTGTATAGTAAACCCTTTACAACTGCCATCATGTTTCATCCCAGAGGTACAAAGCCTATTTTTTTGCATCTGTGAAACATTGCCATGGATTTTCAGGTTGGTACATGAAAAATCAGAAGCATTTAACAATGCCTGCAAGTACGTTTATGCTAATGTGTTGAAAAGGTGATATCTGCAGGTGTATTTGGGTTGTATTAGCTATTGTATGTCCAAGTGCAGTCCTCAGACATGACTGGTGTCACCTCAGATGTGCAGGGAGAAGGCAGAGAAGCAGGATGAGATGAGGTCTTTGGAGGTCTATTTTTATTTAATCAGAGCCTATTTCACAAGGAGAAGGCACCCAGAGCTTGTTGTTTTGTTGACTGTGTCCTTTTCTACACTGAGCCCACGTGTAAAGGAAATTTCATGTTTGGTTGTTCTCATTCTTCAGTCCTCAGCTGTTGTGTCAGCTTCCTTTCAAAGCTGCTGTTTGTGTGGAAAGCTGTGTGATACAATCACTGCTGTTTGGGTGGGTGTTTTAAAGGAATTCTATTGTAGGTTATTGCTCCACTTTTATGTGGCTCGTATAGTTAAATTTTTTACATTTTTCAAGTGATTTTTTAGTGGACATAAAGTCTTTGAGCAGAAGTCAGTGATCAGATATTTGAGTTTAGAACCAAATTGGAGATAGAGCCTTGTTTTTCTCTGTATTAGATGTAGATTCTTTAATGAAAAAGGACGTCTAAAATTAAATCACCTAACAAAAAGTACAGAGTTGAAATAAAGTACATACAACTGAAAAACATAGCATCATCTTTTCTTTCTGGCAGATGTCTTGAAACAAAATGTAAGAGATGGTGTGATTTAGTGGCAAGTCCATATGGAAAAGAGTGTTACTGCAATTGTCAGTGTCTTTCCAAAGGCGTTGGTGTTTGTCAGAATTCTTGGCTGCAAAGATTTGATTTTTGGTAGTGGTATTTGACTGCCATGGGGGCTGTTACTACTGCACAGACACAGTAACTTCCAGTTGCTCTTGCAGCAACAGGTGTTCTATATAAAGGTTTCAGATTAAAAGTAGCGGAGGGGGAAATAGAACTATAGCTATAGAAACTCTTCTTTTGTTCCTACAGAAAAAAAAATAGCTGTAGTGCAGACTCATAAATAAAAGGGAGCACACCTTGTGTATGTTCAGTCAGTTACATGGCCTGAGCTTGTCAGTCAAACATAATGAAATTCGTAGTTTTGCTGAAATTACTGTTTTCTGCTTCAGAAAGAAATCCAGAAGGTTTCACAAGTTCATGAAATGCCATGAGTTATAAATACATGGGAATTCTGTGACTGCAAAAAAAAAAATTGCTGATGAAGTATAAGCTAAAGTTAATCATAATCTTTTTAATGCAAGGGAGATAACATCATAGAACTTTGCAGGCATTAGCTGTGTGTATGTTTTTCTTACATTCAATGTATCACCCAGTAATAATCCAGTTGTAGGACGAAAAAAGCCCAGTTGTCATGGGAGGAGATGTATTGTTATTTTGGCACAATGATAAAAAAGGATTGTTGCCAATTTTAGTTTTAAACAAAAACCATGTGAAAGGAAGGGAAAATTCTTTGTAGTGCCTCTGTTGTCTTAGGAGGGAAAAATGGAAAACAAAACTGGGTAGGATGAGAGGTTGATGAAGCACAGTAAAAATGGCTTAGACTTCTTACTAAAACACCTCTGCAGAGTTAATGCTGACAGCTACTTTTCTAAAGAAAGGAAGACTTCTGTGATTCCAGAGATGATGAACGAGAAGATACCTTAGCTGGTTTAGTGAAGCTATTAACAAAATCTAACCAGTGTGTTGGTTTTATTGTTACCTTCAACAGATGGTATTAAGCTAGTTTGTAGATGTGAGCTAGCAGACATGCCTGAAAAAGAAAATACATATTTTTCCTGTGTTACTCATCATTATAAAAGTTTGCCACGACTTAGTCAGATTTATATTAATTTTTCATTCATGGTAACTTCTTTTTAACTGTCCAAAAATGGATACACTTTGTACAGACAAGTGTCTTTATAGCCTTACAAATATTTGTAACAAATGTTAGCACTAAACATACATGAGCTACTGTAGTCTGGAGAGCACACTCTGCTTTAGGGGAGTGCATTATCCCTTTGCATATCCATTAGTTTCCTCTCTGGAAACAGTGGTACTGCAGTAACAGTCGCACACTCAGAGCTGGAAGATCATGATAAAATAACAACCCCTTTACCATGTTCCTTTAGCCTCTCAAATGTGTGGTGAACTGAGGTGTTGATCTTGGCCATGACATCTGGCTCTCTTTGTGTTTTCACACCAGTAAATTCATTGTGTTACTTAAGTGTTGGGATGCCTGTGAATTTCTGGACTAGTCATGTCTCTGACATAACGTGGATATTGTTTTTCAGGTTGAACCTACCTGTTGTTGCTCTGGTTATTCTCCCTTGCAACTATCGTGGGATCTCATTGCCATCAAACTGCAGTTTCTCTTCGTCTACCGCTGTGGTATTCAGAACCTGTCTGGCCAGTGAGGAGTTACCACGATGACTGGGTGGCAGCGTTTTCAAAAGTATCCAGCAGCTGCTTTGTCAGTCTGGCAAAACCCACGATGCTTTTCAGGTTGGAATTTATAGAAACCCCAAATTGAAAAATGTCTTCTCATATTTCTCAAAACTTTAGATTTTCAAGTCTAGACAGAGAAGAAATTGAAACTAGCTTACAGTAGTGACAGTAAGACTCCGTGGCCAGTGCTGAAACTCTCAGCAGATGACAGAATGTGTATTCTCTGAGCAGTGGATGTGAGGGGAGCAGTGCTGTAGGGCAGAGTCCTGCTCATGGTACATGGCTTTTGGAAATGGGTATTGGACCCCTAGATCTCTCATCTGCAGCATCTTGTCTGAAGGTGGAGGAAGGGCAAAAAATAATCAGCCTAAGTAGAAATGCAAACAAACCATCATGCTTTTAATCACAGGAGCAGTGTGGGAATCATAAATCAGGGAGAGGGCTGATGGAGTGGTTACAGGAAGCACACATGATTAGGAAAGGTTAGATTTTTTTCAAGATACTTTGGCTGCTCACTGACCCTGCACGCACTAAATTTTTGCATAGCAAATATGATGAATAGAAAACAAGATCATGCAGAAAGAAATCAGCATTATGTAGATCTTCTCATGCCCCCATCTAACTGCATTTTCTGAACTCTGAAATATGTATGTCCATCTTAACCCCACTTGGATACAAAACACTCCGCCCTTCTGATGGCCTGTACAACATACATACACAGAGTGCTCCTCTATTCCTATTTCTTTCCTCATATGTTTTTTTTTTTCCTTTGTTGCCTCTCAGGATTGAAAAAAGATTATAATATGATGGAGTTCTTTTTCCAGAAAAGAAACCAATGAAATTTGAACAAACAGAAGACCACTGCAAAATAATTTTTTTGTTTATGTAGGTACTGTGGAGATACTTCTTGATTTCTTACTGGGGCCAGCAAGGGCAAAACAGGAATACTCATCATTGCATATCTAGATCTATTTTCTTAGGCACAGCTTTGAGCCTGGAACCACAGCTATGAGACTTTAGTAGCCAAGTGATATATCACAAAAATGTTTAATTCCAGAAAATGTACATGCTTACAAACGTATTTTTCTATCAATTTTTCTCTCTCAGTTATTTTAATCGGAGGTAGTTTATCATCTTAAAAATTTTTCTACCTTTGCTTTGATGACCCTTTCTTGAGGCTTACAGTGATCTTTCACTTTCCTTCTTGTACAATAATCCAAAATTGACCTACTGCTATAATAGCACCTGGGGATTAAAGATTTCTAGGACCTATTTTCTGTTCTATTTTAGTTTTGGAAAGCCTTAGACTTCTGAAACAAACCTTGTATCTCCAAAAGTGTCCTTATTTTTAATAGGGTCCATCTTTAGACACCTTTGGCCTAATTTTGAGAAGTTCCCAAACTTCCAATGGACGCATTGCAAGCAATGCGTGTCCAGAGATTTCTTTCTCAGTTTTGTTATACTGAACTTCCTGGATGTTTTTCCTAGTTTTTCTCTCACTTTCTATTTTTGCAAGTGGTATCAGTAATATCACTGCTATCCTGCTCTTCAAGGTTCCTGGCACAAGCTTTGTGAGCTTTTTTATAACTCTACTCAATGATAGCATCTTATTTGTTATGTTTGTAATGTGTACAAATAGGGTACCCAAGAATAACCTGCAAAAACTGAAGCAAAGTATTTATTTATGGCACTTGTAAAACAGAACCAGAAGACTGTGCAGGGCTCTACCTGCACAGTTTACATTTACCAGTTTAGGAACTGGTTTGAGATCAATTAATACCACTGAAGTATTGCACATTGAGTGTTTCCCCTTTCCAAAGAGAAATTCCTTCTCTACCTTTGTCTTATCCCACAGGCATTTCTAGAAAATTTACTTGTACACTTCTCCAGATTAGGCAGTATCGTTTGGCAGCTTCTAGCTTTGTAACACTCTGAAGTTCAAAGGGGTTTCCAGGGTCAGAGAGGGAATGAAAAGCTCCTTCAACTCTGTCTAAAGGGCCTTGAGCCACCGGGGAGTCCGGAGCGCGAGCTGCAGGCCCTCACCTCTTGTAACAAATCTGTTTGTTCTCCGTGGTCCAGCACAGCTGAAAAGCTCAGGGAGGGCAGGGTGCAAGACAGATGCATTTCTCTCATCTCTGCAGAAAGAGTGTAGGAGAGGCCTGAAACAGGCTCAGGTAAGAGTTATGGGCTGAATCAGCCCTGTAGGGCAAGAGCAGGGGACAGGATCTGTGCGAGCCCACTGGGAACTAACGAGGAAATTGCACCGGGTTACGACAGTATTGAGTGAGACTCCAGTCCGGAAAGCCTCACTGCTTCTCCTTTAACGGTCTGAGTTGTCCTGTGACACAGTCACTTGGCTCCGGGCTCGGGATTTAGCTTTTGGGACCTAACTAATACTGTGCAAGCTTGTTGGTTAGCAGTTGCAGCATGAGGATTATACTTGGGTAAAAGCAGAGTTGCTATTGCAAAGTTCCTTCAGGCTTCTCTTCTGTTTGCTGCGTTTGCGGTATGCGAGCAATACTTGGATGAACAGAGGTCCTTTTCTTGCTTTCTTTAAAGCTCTTTGATTTGCTGTCTTTTTATTTTGAGGGCTCTGCCTTATGGCTGGTAGGTGACCTGTTAATGTCCTGGAAACTGGAGTTGTTTAAAAAGGATTGATGCCTTCAACATTAAGAAAAAAATTCCTTTGCATTAGTCCATTTTAACAGCCAAGGCAATTTTCCACATGGTGGCTTTATGGAAATGGGTTGCAGCTCTTGCCGACCATGACCAGAACATTACAGGAAATGTATTTTCATGGAAGATTTGCTGCAATTGCCAACTGGAGAAAGGGAGGGGGACAGGGGTTTGTTCTGTTAATGGACAACTGCGTGCCATAGTGTGAATCCCTTCTGTTAAATTAAATAGGTTTGCAGTTTCCACTATTGCTTGTTCCGTGCTGAAAGAAATAGTCACTGATAAGCCATTTCCCTCTGCAAGGACTGACGTGTTGGCGTGGCATGACACCTTATGCTGAAATGGGGAGAACAACAAACACATTTAGGTGTCTGACTGAGATAATTTAGGCAGTACAAACAATTGGAATATTTCCATGGAGTAGCTTGGTCAGAACCAGAACGAATGTAAATTGGCTTTGCAGCCTCAGTGCTTAGAGGTGGTAATATCTTCCATGATTTTCAGGAGCACTGAATGAAATTTTAAATCTACAGATACTGCTGCCACATGCGTGTCTAAGCATGTGAATTGTCTCTTTCAATTAAAACTTTAGCATGAAAGTCTGAAGATTTGAGTGGGTTTTGATGCATTGTGAGTGCATATTTTTCCATAGCTGCTATAGCAGCTACAGTTTGATACTTTCCAAGTAGAAATAGAGTTGATATGTGGCTTTATTTTTATGTGAAAATGTTACCTGTGCTGGGAATATAGGATTACTTGCAGGGAAAAGCACTGCATGACTGATTCCCCTGTGGTAAATATTTGAATTCCAGTAGGTCTGTTATCAGTTCCATATGAGATATTTTCCAACTCTTTCTGCATACACAGGAGACAAGAACAAAAGGAAAACAGAAGAGAGCAGAGAACGTAGGTACATTCCCTAAGCTAAGCTCCTTGTTCTTGTCAAAGTAGTCTGGAGCTGTGAGGCAGGGATACCTCTTAAATGGTCATGTAGGGTCTTACTGGCTTATGTTTTCATTTAATTTTTGTGCTGCTTGATTTCAGTCTTTTCTTGCAAGGAGTTTAAAGCTGAGCTCTAGAAATTTATGTTGACTCTGACACTGAATAGGGGAGTCTGTTGAAAAAGAGTTTAGTAGAGATTTTACTTGAAATCAGCAAATGTCATGATAAAGGAGTGTATAACATAGGTTTTGCTCTCTAAGAGTGGAGTTATGTCAAGCTATCATGGGGGTGGTGAGCCCATCCAGATGGTAAAAATGGTGTTTTCAAAAATAGCTTTGGAGGGGTTGAGGTTTTTATAGTGATATTTTCAGTGGTTGTGTTGGTTTTGCTTTGAATTTAATCTAGAAAGGTTTAGTGACTACTGTGTGATGTTTGTAATTACATGAGTAGAGAAAGAGGAAATGGTGAAGTAAGTCTGATTTGATAAAATTACCCTGAACATACAATAGATGTATTTCTTGATGAACTGCCAATCTGTGTGTTGGAAAAATTTTATTACTAGTCCTTTAATTTCCCATTCCCAACAAAGAGGGATTGGTTTAGCTATGTTTGCCTTCAATTGGTCATTCCAATTTTTTTGAAGTCACACTTTTGAGTGGGTACTGTTGTACTAAGGGCATGTACTGGATGACTGTAGTTCATGTGGCATATGATAAGTCTGTTTTTAATTTTGGTCTTGCCAGCAGCCTTATTGAAATGTTGCACAGCTGATTCTGCTGTACTTGTCACGTTTTAACATTAAGCATGTTACATAGAGAGAAGCACCACAGTAAGTTGGAAGAAATTGGGAAGAGGGAGCATGGTGGAAAAGCTGGGACATTGGAGAAGATGACACTCTTGCTCTCCCTCTTTGTGACTAAACTTAGAAAATGTAAGGTTAGTGCTTATTTCTGTGTAAACTCAGTGATAATGGTGAGAGAATGGTAAGAGCGGATGTTCTCCAAACATTTCTTCACAATCTTGAATGTGAAACCTTGGAAAATATGCATAAAGCTCTTGAAACTGCAGAAGTAATTTAATTCAGAGCTGAGGTGGGGAATCAAGGCACCCTTTCTGTACAAGCTCTCATTGCTGCTCATCTTCTGGACAGAGGAATGTGCATTGAACCATCTCCACCAAATGTGATACTTTGATACAGAGAGGAAAAGAAATGAAAGGAAGGAGAAGAGTAAAAATAAAACCTTGAGTTCTTTCTATACAGTAAACAGGGAGTGAAGCTCACTGTGTGATTCCTGCTTTTTTCTTTGCCTTTTTTTAATTACATTGATGAGTAGCCATTCTTCTTAGCCTGGACTTCAACTATCATCTATACTACTTGGTGGAAGCCTGGGGTTCAATAAAGCAGTCAGATGAGACACAGTGCAATAGTGCAACTGTTTTACAAGTCAGCACTCCCCTCAGTGACTGTTTCCACCTGACTGGAGTGGCTTCTGTGGTAGATTGAGTATGACATGCCATCTCATATCCCAAAGAGTTATTAAACCAATGTACCATGCATGACTTCTTAACACAGTATCACCAGAGGATAGTTAAATATTCACTGGGACAGGAAGAAAGGCAGGCTTTTGAAGAAAATCAAGCTCTCCTGTGCTGAGTATTAAAAAAATGAAAAATTGTGGTTCCTCACAATCGTGCCCCACTGTGCTCTGAGAGAGTTCTGTCTTTTTAGCTTCTTCCCTCTCTGGGTTCTGTTAGCAAAGCAGCCCCTGAAAGAGAAAGGGACTGTGCTTCGTACCTGGATGAAACAACACAGTTCTTTGCTTATTAGTAGGTAGATACGGTGCTTGGAAAAAACTGGCTTAATGATTTGTGTGGTCAGTGCTCAGGTTCAAGTAAGGGAGATAAATGAGTCCGCATGCACCTGGTACTTGGTGCAGGACAGTGGAAACAACATGCTCCCCAGTCAGTCAACAGATGATGTACCTGATGTATGTCACTAAATACCTGGTGGCATGGATGAAAATAGTACTGTTTTTTGGGGAAGAAACAATATATTTACAATGTCTGTTTCAGGAATAAGCATTAAATACTTGCACTAGGAATGGCATTAAAAGCTTGATGTCAATTTGTAAATCTTGAGAAATGCAGAGATAAAGGTCCTTAAGGTCTTTGTTTGCCTTGGACATGACAGCACCCAAAACTACAACTTTTTAACTGTATATCTCTTACTTACCTGTACGAGTGAATGCACATAACAGAAGTTGTGCAAGTGGGAGTAAATGACAGGGTCCATCTTTGATTTCTTTGTTCATTGCAGTACTTCACATGATGGAACAACCTGGCATTTTGCTTATACAGGAAGTTTTCTCCTCAGCAGCTGATTATCCTACTGATCTTGTTCTTTGAATTTTTTGCATTTGTGTGACAGTAAAGAATGATGCTGGACTTTGTCTTGGGATTTTATGTATTTTCTTGTCTTGACTTTTTGTTCTTGCCACTTTTTCCCCTCTTGACTACCTGGCTGTAAGCACTGCATTAACTTGTTTTGGTAGTTCACTGACTGCTGTAGTTCTGTGATGAATCTTCCTGACTGGACTGGGAATGGATTTCCTTGCAAGTGGAAAATAGTAGGCTGGAGACAGTTTTAGAGGTTGCTTCCTGTTTTTTATCAGGGTTAAAGAGAGACTAAAACTTATAAGAGAGACGTGCACTGATTCAGAGGCATCCTAACTGGCTCTTTGCCACTTAAATACTAAGAAACGATTCCACAAGTGGATGTTTTAGTTATGAAACAGCCAGCCCTTTTGATCAGTACTGTCTTTTCTCAAAGGAAACCTCAGACACACCTAAAGTGGCTAGAAAGAGCAATGGTACTTGTGCCTTGAACACAGAGGCTGCCTAGCATTAACACCACATGTGGCTGCTTTATTTTGAATATATGCTTTTGGTTGTGTTCTGCAATTGCATTTGTTGAGACGGTGTCTTGCTAAGGGAAGACGGTGTCTCAAAGGAAAGAAAATCTATAATGGTGATTTTTGAGATCATGAGCCATAAAACTCTATTGTTTCTATTACTGCTGTTGGTTCTTTTTACAGGTCACAGAATACCTTGAAGGAAACAAAGTTGAGGTGTTCTTGCAGTGTAAACCAAATCCTTCCCTCACCTTGGATATAGGGAAAGGTCCTGTGCTGTTAGAGGTTACAACTGGGTGGCACTGGGAAAATGCAGAGTCGGCCTCATCAGATACTGAATAGAATTGAAGGCACAAAAGAATTTATACCCTTTATTCCAGTCTGATTCATTGCTTGATCACAGATGGTCCTGTCTGTCATTAATTTAAAGACAAGTCTGCTTTTCTGAAACAGCTGAATGTCTTTGGAAGTTTAGATTTTCACAGGTCTTTTTACAGATTGGTTGGTTTTCTGCTTTCTCTTAAACACTTTGTTTACTGGATGTTTGTATTTGCAGCTGAACGGCTGATGCTTCAAAAGAGAAAATGGATAAGAAAAGAGAAAAACGAGCTTATTTTCTCAGCTGCTATACATTGATGTAGATATCTCTTTATTAATCAGAGTTCCTGTCTTAGGGCTGAGCTGAGGACTTACAGCTGGAGACTCTGAGGTTCTGTAGCAGAGTCAGGTGCTCTTCTGCCCCATGTCCAGTGCTGGCATGTTGCATGAGGGCAGGTTTGGCACAATGGGGATGATCTGTTTGTATAGCAGTGGCATTAGTGAAAGGGTGAGCAGTGAGGCTCACTGAGTGTTGGATCCTCTAAGTTAATAGGGAGCAGAATGCAGAACACAGAACATAGCATGGCCTGTCTTCTGGTTTGGTTTTTTGTTGGTTTGGAGTTTTTTTCCCCCTAAACAAAGAAGAAAGAATCATTATCTAACAAAACATTGTCTGACTTTACTGCTTTTAAACTGTTGTGTGCTAATTGTAAAGGCCATGCTAAGCTACTTTTTCTGCCCTTAACCACAGATGTTAAGCTCTGAATTTCTAATCAAAGGTACCTTTTCTGTCAGGGCAGTGCCAAGACTGTTACAATCAAAATTTGACTGTAATTGAAAAGTAAAATTTGATATTTAGGGTTATAAGATAACTCCACTGGAAAATGCTATCAATGTTAAAGGAACAAGGCAGTGAGCAGCCTAGAAAGAACCAACTTGTCTGTTACATGGGAAAAATCCGGGGGATTAATGTGCACAGTAAACAGAGGAGTTTCATAGATGTGCTACCAGAGCTGGGCACCTCTCCTAAATGGAGTAGGAAGATGCAAATGGATCATTCATCCTTTCTGCAAACAGCAAGTGTAATAAAAAGCTTCATTGGTTTTGTTTTCCTTCCTTCAGGCAGCAGCTGAATTGCAATTATATTTTTTCCCTATATTATTAGAATTAGGAAAAAAACTATTATTCCAGCATTACCAACTCAGACATGAAAATGAAAATGTTTGTTTACTTTTGTTACAGAGGTTGAGTGCATGATCTTACTTGCACTGCTATCAGTGGCAAAGCTCCTATTGATTTCAATGAGAACTGAGTTGTCTCTTGTTGGAAACAGGAAATGCTGTGATCAGCTTAATTTGTGACAGCTAAAAGAGTGTTCAGAGCCAAGGAATTGAAAAACAACCCACAAAAATGTGGAAAAACATATTAGAAAAACATCCAGCTATCATATCTGTGGGCCTGGTAATAATTTTAGGGGAAGTAAACAGTGGCAGTGGACTCTGAAAACATGCAGTGATCAGTGAAAAAATACCAGACTGTTGGAAAATTCTTCCCTGAGGGAAGTCTCTCTTTTAAAAATAATATTTCCATATAAATACAGCAAACATGTAAATATTAAAATTTCCGAAGCATAAAATGAGAGGTGTGTGGATTTGGTACAGTACAGTTTGTCTCTAGATGAGCTTTGTGAGTGTCCCATCTTAACATGTCCAGTTGTTTGTACATGTTCCCAGGCTTGCAGCAGGATAGGGCAAAAAGTGTGTTAGTCCTGTTCTTCCCAGGTCGGGAGGGAGGCCCCTGTCTGAGCAACCCCTGAGTGCTGCTTTGTGCCCAAAGGTGCCTGGGTTAAGTGGAGTCAGTCAGCTGAAGGTGTGTCAGTGTGGAGTAGGAAACTGAGAGTAAGTAGTGCATTTGAAGTTTGTCCTTGCTTCTCATGCTGCACCTTTTTTCCTTAAAAACAACAATATGAGCACCCTTAAAATAGAAGACATGGGAATATGTTTTGACACAGGAACAAAGATTTTTTTAATTGTTCATGCTTTGTAGCAAGTAGAAAGCTCTTAAATTTAAATAACATTTTTCAAATTATGAAAAATGAGTAAAACAGGCACTTCACTCTAAAGCTTTTGATGCATTTCCTTTCCCTTGGGAATAAACTTGAGCAGAGCAGTGACAATTCTTCAATGGACCCAACTTTTATTTCTTGACTTGCACTTATATTTATGAACTGAAGTCTTCAGTACTTATTCCAGACTGGGTTAATGCATTTTGTTACTGCATCAGCACACAAGGCAAGGCTTTGAACAGGCTGCCAGGGTTGTTTGGAGAACTCACTGCACCCAGGAGGAACTTAATGGTCCCACAGACTGATTCCCTTTGCAGCGGGCTGGAGCCACCCTGGGACTTGCTCTTGCCTTAGATTGGAAAACTTGCCACTCTTCTGGGAAGAACAGAGAGAAAGAAACAACTCTTTTAGCCACACTCAGGTACTGGGCTGTGAAATGGGAGTTGGTGGTTCAGAGTTTAGAGGAAACTAATTGATTTTCAGTCCCGGTTCCACACCCTTGTTTTACTGTAGGAGTTGGTGTCCCTTGGCTTCAGCAGCTGCTCTTCCTTCTCCTTGGGTGCAGCCAGGATTCATGTTACTCGTTACTGTAAGCAGCTTGATACTTAGTTATTCAGTCTGTTTTCATGCTCGTCCTATGCCGGTGAGAATTCAATTACTGCCTGCTTGCTGCCTGTTTTGAGGTGGTGGAAAAGAGCGTGAAGATGATGTTGACAAGAATGGGCAGAACTGACTTGGGTTAATTTGTGGTGGGTTTTTTGTTTGTTTGGGTTAGATTTGTCCTGGGATTTCCCTCCTCCCACACCACAACACTATGTGCGTGTTGTGAAGAAACAGCATTTCACAGAGGGGAAGTGTTATTACTGCCGATTTCAGACTAGGGGGCTTATTTGATTGCTCACCAGATACCCCGTCTTAAATAAATAAAGTATCTAGCTAGGTTAAACACCATGTAATTTAAACTGGTTGGGGGGGCGAGAAGGGAGAAAAGGAGGATTGATTAGCAAATGCTCAAACGACTCTGTTCCTGATCTTCCTTACTCCAGTTCCTGTAGGAATCCAAGTGCTGCAATTTCAGATTCCTGTTCACCTTCTTGGTCTTGGCAATTTAAGTAGATTTGTACAGCTGCAGACAACCTACAGGATTGGGCATTTTGGGTCTTAAAGACAAAGATTTGCTTCAGATGCTGTGTTTCGTATTTTCAAATTAATTCTTGAGCTTCTGGTGACTGAACTTCCCTTTCAGTGTTTGTGAGGGTGATCCCAGGCTCAAGAGCTCTCTTGCTGTATTTTATCTTTTTATTTGGTTTTGGTTACAGCCCTGTCTATCTCACTATGAAGTGCTGCTGTCTGCAAGGTTTGATTCTTTCCATGACCACTTTTCCCCTCTCCAGAGGTAGGTGTGTCTGTAAGACAGGAATGTGTATCATCCTATGCAATCGTGGTCTCAAAGAGTGGTGCCAGAAGATGAGGCAATGAAATTCTGGCCACTCGAAGCATTTTGTCTTTGTAATGCATCATTGTGTGCTTTCCCAACCCTTGGACAGATCCCTGCACACCTTTCCCTAGATCTCAGACTGAGCAGTGGTTCAGAATGAAACACCACAATAAAGTGGACTGATGCTGTTTTTTTCATCATCAACCTGTGAATTTGTGCCACGGTTCTAGAAATCTGTTTCTGTTCTTAAGTAAATCCGACCTGAGGAATTTGGAAGCAAACCCTTTTTGACAAGGAGTTTCTTTTGGAAGGCCTTTGTCTTGCAGCCCTGTTGTTTCCCATTTGATTGAAAGTGTTGGGAGAGGAGAAGGCACACTGAGTGTAACATTCAGCATAAAAAACAAGTATTTGTGTTACTTCAATTTGCTTTTTACTGCTTTCAAGGTAATGCTGGTGTGGTTTTAAAAATGTGTGTTACCCACTTTGCTCCTCTGAAACTATGGCGCTCCCTGTAACAAATCTTAGAGTCTCCATTCACTTAGTACTATGTAATTATAGCTTTTCACATTACTTTCAAGCAGGATGAGTTAGGATCAGGGTGTAGCCTTTAGCATGCCAGTGATAAGCAATTTCATCTGTGGTAAAGGTGAGACAGTAAAGGTTGCAAAATAGGCAAGCTCTGGTCTGGCATTCAATATTCCTCTTTATTTTCCCTACTCATTCCACTGACAACCCTTCAGGTGGGTGGGGTGAAGTAAAATGCAGTGGTCAAAGACACAGGTTGCAGGTACAGCTGCACTGCAGCTGCTGGTCCAAAGCTAAGCTGCTTTTACTTAGCACCTTATTTTTATCAGTAGTACCTCATATTGTCTGGCACAAAGTACCTACATCTTATCTAGTATCACGAGTAGATTTTACAGCTCACACTGAGGTCCCTACAGTCAGAATGATGCTGTTACCAGTAACTTACCAGTTTACAGTTCATTTTGGCTGCAGACCAAGCAACAAGATATGTGTTCTTCAACTGACTTAATGGAGTTTCTTCTTGTATTTTTTTTTTTATCCCATGCCACATCACCGCTGTCTTGGTTGTACTTATTTATGCAAGTGTTTGGGGAGCAGACGTTAAAACAATATCCCTGAAAAGAACTTGATTTAAATAGATTTTCTGTAAGCCACATCACTTTTGATTTCTGCACAAGGTCCCACAAATGTCTGCCTCAATGCAGCTAAGAGGAAGAACAAAGTATGACGTTGAAGCATGGATGAAATATTGATTTGTTTTCTTTATCTTCCTAAACTAAGTGTTTCAGATGCTATGGAGTTGATGTGTCCCCAAGACCATTAACACAGCTGTTCATTCAAAAGCAGTGTAAGGGACTTAGGGCAAGGCAGCAGGAATGTTTGGCTCTGCAAGAGTAGAGTCCACACAAACCAACACAAACTGTACATCTCCCTGGATGTGCTGTGTTCTACTGTTGTCAATCTTCACAGAAAATCAGCAGCATTGCTTTTTTCCCCTGCACCCAGCCAGTCATTTATCGTAGCAAAACTGAACCAGTGAGCCCAGTGGTGTCTGTAAAGCTCCTGGCTTTGTCAGTGTGTGTTATTTGTTACCTTCTCAGCCTCTGTTCAATCAGTCTTTGTGCTGGCACGGAGTGCTGTGAGATGAAATTCTGCAATTTTAAGATAAGTTGTCTTAAAAATCATTTTTGGAAGGTAATTTTTTTTTCTGACTTTGTAATCTTCTTGGTCTTTCACAGAGATTCTATAGCACAACAGCCATTTGTAGTTTAGTATTTAAAAATTTGTCAATTTTGGCATGTTGAATTTTTCTTTTGTTGCTTTTATTTATGTTCCCAGATTATCTTTGTTGGTAATGTGTATATAAGTAGTTTATTATAATGCCTAATCCTTCATTAAAGGTGGCCTGCAAGGATCAGTTGTGATGTAAAAGAATAATTAGCTGTTTTTTCCCTGTTACCGCGAATCGAATTTTCACTCTGTGTTGTATTGACTTTTAACAGTTTATTGAAAACCAGATTTGAGAAAGTCTGACTCTCACCAGACAGGCTAATCAGTCAATCACTAATAGACCTGTGATGCTCCATAGCCACCAGCTAATGGATTTTCCGTTGTAGTTCCTTCCTTGTTGATCAAATAATCTGTTTCGGTAGTTGAGCTATGGCATGCACAAATGGCACTATGCAGAGCATGAAGTCCCTAAAATTCCCTTATATAGAGTTTCCATTCATTCCAGTGTTGTAATCTGCCAGCTTCTACCTGTTTTTTCCCTCATCCCACTTCCAGTTCTGTTAAAGACTGCTGCTTACTGAATCTAGAGCTCCTGAGAGGTAGGGGTCTGACAGTGCAACTTTTTTTCTTTTAATACCCATGGAAGTACTATCCCATAGTAAGCAGGAGCTCGCTTTCTTACCCTTGGCTTAGCTGTGCAGAGTGCCAGGTTCTCTGAGAGCACTGCCCTGCTGTGGCTGCTCCTTTCTCTTGGGACACACAGTTAAAAACAATTTACATGCTGCTGCTTTACTGGTTGTCAGGGTGCAAGTAATGGCAGAGTACAGCTAAAACTTTTCTCTGTGAGAAGCTGATGTTTAGAGAGCTCCCTAAAAGCCTGTAATCTGCCGTGAAATTTATGAATATAAAAATGGACTGTCACAGATGGGCATTATTAACAAATGAGTTAATGCCAGCGAAGCGTGAAAGGAAAGTAAAAACGTAGTAGATTATATTGTTTCTCTGTAAGAATTAGACTCTAAAAATAAGCTTTTGAGTTAATCTTGTGTACTGCTGCACACTGTGAGTCCAGACAGGAGACCAGGCCTCCTTGCCTCTGCTAGAACTGCTCTTAAAATTAAGTCAGCATGAAGGATAGAGCCAAAATACTACATAGAAAAAGAAGTCTAACTCTTAGAAGCACATTTGGGGTCTGTAGCTGTAACAGGAGCAACTGGAGGTGGTTGGAGTTCTATCAGTAATTCTGCAATGAGCACCCAGCCCTGTTTCTGCAATTGACTGATGAATGGGCATACAAATAGCAAATATTTTTAAGGATAATTCCTAAAGGGTGTATTTAAAACAGGAAAAATACCACCTTTGCAGTCAATTTTCACTTCTCTACTCCAACTCTAGAAGTCATTTTTAAGAAACTATTCCACATGGTAGACATGGAAGTCTTGGTGCAGCAATACACACAGTTTTGAAAGAAGAAATTACTGAATTATGCTCTGAACCTGACCTTTGATCTAGTTTTATGGTCTTCCTGTGTAACCTTCCTTGCAGTAATAGTAACTTTTTACCCCTGCCCTTGAGTGGTGAGCTTTTAAAATAAAAGAGAAAATTAAAATGGAGCTGATTTGGTTAAAGTCTATTCCTGTTTAACATCAACACATGAAGTGAGTGCAACAGCTCAGTTCCAAGTTTTGAGTTTCAACCATGTGGTGATGTCAGGTGTGAGGGGACAGCCACTCCATAGCCTTTATCTATAAAATAAATAACTTGATCCCAGTAAGTCTGCCAGAGAAAGATGATAGATAAATGGAAAATAAGTAGCAAGAGCTTCTAGGGATATATGGGGAAAAATAAGTGTTTTCTGGTTAAGTAGTACCTGAAATAAGCTCACAAATGCTTTTTCTTTACGCAGGATCTGTTTCTGCTGGCTTAAATTCTGTGTTCATCAGAGTCTATTGCACAGCCAGCCATAACATTTAAATTGTTCTGAAAGATGAAGGACTGGGCAGCAGAAACCAGAAACTGCCCTGAAAGAATGACCCCGATTTCACAATTTCTCTTGTAACTCATTATCCTTTTTTAAAGTCATAATTTTCATGATATTCACTTTTAGACAGACTCTTGGACCTAACCTTTTCTTGGCTTTCGATCATTATTTTGGTACTTTGCTGGGAAATTTAACCCCTTGAGCTCCTGCCCAGATACTCTGTGAGTGTCAGGTGTGGTCCTCCACTTCTATAGCCGGCAGTGTTCCCTGCGTAGTGTGTAAAGCTCTTACAGACCTTTTGGGAAAACAGGGTTACTTGTTTTGTCCAAACATTGTCAACATCCTTCCTGAGAAAGAATTTAGGCTTATTGAACCCAGTCTTAAGTGCTATTTCAGGTTGTAACAGAGCCCAGACAGCTTCTAAGAACTCTGGCAGGAATGAGTTTGGGTCCTTGATCCTTTGGTATTTGCTGCTAAAGCTGGGAGTTTTCATTATTCCGACCAGCAACTAGGACAATTTTTAATTTTTTTTAATGTCTAAGATTCCATTCAAAGTATAGAAAGAGGAAGATTTCATTTGATTCCATTCAAAAATGAAAAAGAAGTCACAGTAGGAGTTTGTGTGTGCATCTTAGCCTCTACTTGTCCAGAGATGGCTCAGGAGAGAGCAGCTGGCCACCAAGGCCCTTCAGATCACCCCTCTTCATAACCACCATGAGCTGAGCCCTTCCCTCTGCCTCTGAGGAGCTGAACTCTAGCGCTTGCACTTGGTAGTCATTTCAAGAAAAATCAAAACCCTGATTGGATTGCAATTATCTGCACTGTGCCCTGGTGGGAAAGTGGATGTTTGTGTGGAATAAAAAGGATTAGTGGGAACACTCTGCAGAAGGAGATCATGGAGCTAAACCCACCTAAGCTGTATGTGACTCACTCCCTTCCCCTTTTGAGGGGGGGCAGGTGCAATCTGCCCTTCTGTGCTTTGAGTCGGGAACAATTGCCAGTTTCTGATAATTATTTCTGAGAGGATAATTCCAGGTTAAAAACAAACAAAAGCTGGAAGGACTGCTGTATTTTCTGATAGCTTTTCCAGCAGAGCTTATACTATACCCTTGTATTTTAAGCATCTTTTTCTCAGGCTCTTGTCTCCCCTGATCTGAGTACCTTGGAAGGCTGCAATAGTGTAGTTGTTACTTCATGGTGAAAACTCAAAGCATGTTTTGTAAAACAACAGTATGGCTTCTAACATTGCATAATCTTTCTAATTAAAAAATATTGAAACTTAGTAAGTGATTCTCAAAGATAGTGTATGTTTTTAGTCCAAGAGTTACCCTGATGATGAGCCATGTTGTATGAATACTTCTCAAAATGACAAGTTACATGTTTTGGTTTCGTTTTTCCAAGCCAATGCCTTAACCCTCAACTGATTGTTCCTCCATACAAAAACCTAGATACTGTAATCTGTCTGAAATTCCTGGCTTACTCTCTGGGAGCTTGATGTTTCAGAAACCACAATGGATTTCTAAGGAATTCTCATTGACAAATTCTATCCATGGTGAGCTTCCATAAGAAACAGTTGAGGTAATCTGTAGAGGGGAGTATTCTCTGGATCTCTTTGGAGGTAGAGAAATGGGAAATATTTATGTCCACTAGACCACATATAATCAGCTTTGCAGAAATCATCATTCTGCCTATCAGGCACTTAAAAGAAGAGGTTGAGCAGGGAGGGGCTGAGTACTCTTGTAGTCCAGCTGAGAAGGGAGCCCTGGGTTTAGGTTTCATCTTTCGTGCTGGGAGACCAGGGAACTATTATTTCATTAATGATCTATCTAAACATGCCTGCTTGTTATACAGATTCCTTTGTTTATAAAAGGAAATTATCCGTTTAATGAGTAACAGCAAAAGAAGGGAGAGAGAGGGTGGGAAACCTACTCCTGCATCCATTAAGACAAATTTCCTTGCAGAGAAAAGGCTTCCATTTTCCATAATTAATTCCTCTGCAAATAGAAACGTATACTGTGTTCCTGCTATGTTAGTATGTATACTTTGTGTATGTTATTATAATTATGCAATAAATGTAGAATATGAGTAGATGCTACTTGGATACAAATGTACAGGTTTGTAAAAATGTGGGGCAAGTTTGGCATGAAATATGTTAGCTGGAATTTTTTAACTTTGTTAATTTGGTGAAAGACTCCACAATGCCCAAGGAGTCCCTCAATCCCTGTGACATTTTCCTTTCTCTCCCCACTGCCTATTTCTTTAGTTTATTTATTTCTGAAATCTGTTAATACAAATCTAGTTATGAAAGGTCTAAGAGAGAAAGATTCAAAAAACCAAATTATTTAAAGGGTTCTGTGTTACCTTCCAGGGGAGAGAGGGTGTCAGGCTGTTTGTGAAAATAGCAGTTGCTTGTAAAAGTTGGTATGCTGATTATTGTAATAGGAAAGGGCAGAAGTGCTAAATGGATAAGGAAAAAGAAATCTGAGACCAGAATACATCACTGTAGCTGTCACAGACAAATGAAGTGTAGAACAGGGAGACCACCTTCCTCAGACACAAGGTCACCAATTCAAATGGTTGAATGGGACTGCTGCACTACACGCACTTTGAAAATGTAAAGCCAAAGCACCCAATTGAAGCATCTGGCTGTTGTTGATCAAGAAAATATACAATTTGCTTGTTGTCTGCATCTCTTACAGTTCCTCTAAAAAGTCACTAAAAGCAAGATCCAAAATCCTTCCTAAAGCAGGATGGGGCAGAGGGATAAAATACGTGAGAAAAACAAGAAAGGTAGAAGTGGTGTGAACAGCTCCATTTATATCTGTGCGTGATTTATCATCTTTCTAAAATTGTTCCTTTGCATTTGCCTGTTCGCAGGGTACAAACTGTTTCCTTTCCAAGCCTCTGTGTACAGAAGCCAAGTATTGCCATAAGCTCTCTTGAGATTTGGTAGAGCCTTCTGAGGCTTAGTCTTGAACTTTCTGCATGTTCCCCTTGGGGGGAAAAAAGAAACAGAGTTTCTAATAGTTTTAGGTGAATTGGCACCTGCTGGGGGTGGCAGTATTTGTTGTATCATCCTGGTGTAGTATTTGGTGTCCTTGTGAACTCCCTAGCTGTAATCATTTGAAAATAAGAGACTTTGGCAAGGTTGTGGAATACATTTTCAAGTGATTTAATCTGTTTCCAACTTCTGTACTTAGTTCCTTCGGTCCTAGATTACTGTTCCATTTGAATGACTTTGGGAAACTTCGTTTTCAAATGGAGTTTCACTTTCAGTCAGTTTCTATCCTAAAATTTGTTTGAGGTACAGAGGAAAGTGTAATGTCAAGTGCCTTCTTTGAATCTGAGTTAAAATCCAGAGCTCAGCTTTTTTCACATTAATTTTTAACTGTTGTTACACTTGCCTGTAACAATGGAGGATAAAAAGAGTAGTTTAGGAGGAGGTGAACTATGTGCTTTCACAGGCACTTATTCACTTGTGGACCACCAGTCTTGTTTAAGATTAAACAGATCTCAAATAACACCTTGTTACTCTTCCTATGTTTCTTTCAATTTCTACAAAAATATTATAAATGTTTTTACCAGAGATATAAAATATAGTCATGACATTCTTACCTTGAAACTGCAAGAGTTTAACTTTTTTAACTTAAGGTATAAGAGAGAAGATGGCATTTTGAATTCAAATATCCCAGTGGAAATGATCTAACAAGCATTTTTCTGCCTACTTTACTCTTTTCTAAGCATTTATTGCAGTTGCTTTCATTGCACTTAGATCAGTGTTTGCTGTCCCTGCCACACATATATTGTACCTTAACCTTGCATTTCATTACTGACCAAAAGCAATCATTGCCAGTACAACCCAAACATTGGAAAATAAAAATACGGTGGTTTTTACAACTAATGCATATATTTTCTGAGTAGTAGAATAGAATCTGTAAGGCAGCGATCACTTCTCTTGGGAAGGGAAGGTCAAGGAATTGAGTCCAAATTGCCTGAATTTTTCTAAATACTATTTAAAAGCAATATTCAGTAGTATTGAAACGATTTGATGCTGAGGAAATCTGCTACAGTTGAACTGTGGTTTATGACAAGTATTAAAATGTTTTCTTGATTGCATTATAAATTTGTTCAGGGGAACTTTTTCTACTCTATCACCAAGGTTGTAATTAGGACTTCAGTTAAGGTTATTTGAAATCATGGCACAAGTTTACAATGCTGCTGGACAACTGTAAAAGGATGTTGTTGGATATGTTATTCCATCTCTCTTCTCCTGATTTGTCTCATGGCACTGGGCGAGCAACCTCACCCTCTTCCTTTGTTTTTTTGCTGGCATGACTGTTCTTTCTCACCCTCTGTTTCTTTTGGGATTTTTCATAAGTATTGTAGATGCCTTAGGCCAGGATCAGCCTTTCTGCTTTGTGTATTTCCTAGCATGGTAGAATGACCAATCTTGTTTAGAAACCTCTAGATTTTACTGTAATAGAAATGACAATCATAAATAGTAAATAGCAACCTCATAAGCACTTTCTAGTTTACCACAAACAGCTTTTGTTCGTAATATATACCTTGCTGATTTTTTTATTATTTTTGTAATGAATGAGAACGTGTGAGGTCTAGATAAAATTCCCAGTCAGACACAATTAAAAAATAAATCGACTCTCAGAAAGAAACAGTGTGCACTTGAGTCACTTAGAATTCAAAAAGAAAGTGGGTAGAAATGCTGTATTGCTGTCTAGATGGAAAACATGTCAAATATGCATAAAACTCTTGGCCCAGGGGGTGGGGAGGTTGAGAAATGGAATGCTTTTTTTTTTTATCACCTAAAAGAGACCATTTGCTTTGAGCTTCACCTCTAATCCTGATAAAAGAGTTTATTGAACTCAGATGCTTTTCAAAGAGAATTGAGTGGCATGCTCTAATTTTATTTCTCAGAGAAAGTTGAAATGACAATGTTGTCTTCATATTCTCAGTGCTGCTTCAGAGTTGGAAAAAAGCAAGAACAAAGCAGGAAAAAACCCACCCTGTCTGCTCCCTCTTCCTGAGCCTGGTGACAGGGTGTTTTTTAGTGCTGTTTGTACTTCCATGCCCTGTGGTAAAGCCACATGAAATTCAGCACATGGCATGAACCACAAGGGGCAGCCCATCCTGCTCACGCTGTAGCTTTCACCTGGGGCTGCAAAGCCTGTGAAGGGGGAGCCACACTGGGGACTCCACAGTGTCCCATCGCATCTATAGTGAGGAATCACATAAAAACATCACCACAACTCTTCTTTCAAGTGCTGTTTCAGCCCTTGCTTTGTCAACTCCTGTTGACATGACCTACTGCTGAGGGGTCTGTGAAAGATCCAGGCCAGTGAGGTTGAATGTGCTATGGAGAAGCTTCTATGTAGTTTAAAAATATAAAAAGTCTTTATGTCCCTTAGCAGTTTCTTAAGGAAATACCAGTTGTGCAAACTGGAAAAGGTGAAATGCCACACCAGTTTCTTTACACAGGTTTTCTAGAAACCTTCCCCATAAAACACTAGAAAAGTTGAAAACATGGATGTACTTGGGAAAAGATGTGTGGTATGGTAATTGTTGCTTTAAAGCAGCATTGAAGGACATCAGGTTGCATTCAGGCAGCAAAGGGTCTTCTGCACGTATTATGGTCATGAGGGGATTTTTGTCATTGTAAGTCTTTTTGGACCTCCGTAGGCAAAAAAGTTTGAGATCTGAAGGACAGTGCCCTTTTTTGTAGAGAAGGAGTAGGTTTTCCTGTTTCTCAACTTGTGTTTCCTAAAGGAAATCATCGTACCTTCTTCACACCTGTTTTTTTTATATATTTGATCTGTAATACAGCTTTAGAGTCAGTCTGTAACTTCTGCTTCTGTCACCTGCAATACTCCATGTTCTCTTTGAAATTTACCATCTTCTTATTTGCTGTTTTTAAGGGAAAAAGTATTGCTTGTATACCTTCTCATTATAAAACTGGAATGAACAAACAGCCACTGAAAACTGAGGAAGAGAAAAGGATGGAAGTGAAGACCTTCCTTTTGGCTTTTTGGCAGTCAGTGGATCAGGTGCATTACTCAGAGGTAGAGAGCAATGCCTGCAGATTGATCTGATTTGTGTAGTGTGTAACACTGAAGAGTTGAGGGTTCTTCCACTGTGTAAAATACTTCTGATTACTTTTTAGTTTCTCCTAATCTCCTTATAATAAAGCGAGGAGGGAACTTTTCAATCAAAGGTTAATTTAATAAGCTTGATCACTTATCAACTAATAAAGTGTAATATGAAAAGTCATTACTCTGTACAGTCTATGCTGGTTACCTGTTCTGACACTTGGTTCTTGTCCAGTGTTCACAATTTGTGAGCCATATTTTTTGTTTCTAATGGGTTTTCTACCTCTTAGTTCAGTTTGCCAGTGCAGTAAATTTGTCCTTTCATATGCCAAGTCCTGTCCCTTTATTATGCATGAATCTTCCTCCCTTTCAAGGCTCCCAGGTCTCCAGGTCCATAAATATTCCATGAACAGAAAGCCCCTTATGTTCCCCCTTTGGACTGGAAGTGGTTTAGAAACAGGAGAGGTTACAGAAGTAAGGGGAGGAGGCAAATGTTAAGCAATGATTGAGATAATTCTCTTTAAAAATAATCAAAAAATCTTCAAGACAGTCTCTTTCCTTTCCCTCCTACTTGCAGCATGTTTGGGCTGTTTTTTACACTGGAGTAAAGCAAGAAACTATTTTATTATTTAGTTCCTGATGTTTATAATGTCCTTGGAACAATTTCAGTGTCAAATATCAGGGAATGGGAGGAGGAAGGATAACAATGAGTTGAAGTCAGCATGTTGTTAATAGGATGTTATTTGTGTAATTAGCCAGTGAAGATGTAATGGTATAGTACAGAATGTGGCTGTGGCATGCAGCATCAATAATAATAATAGGGCTGAAGTATTTATGGGTTTCTTCTCCATGTAGCAGTTGTAGTTTTGATTGTTCATTTTTATGCATCCAGATATTTCTTTGTCTTCATGTGGTGCAGTTGTTTTCATGTAGCTTTTGTAACTCTTAACTTCCCTTCCTATTGCCAGAGCAGCACCTGCTGGCTAGAACTCATAAAACTGTCATCTGAAATTATTTGCTAATCTCTTTTATTTTCTATTTATTCGTATTATTGCCGTAACTGTTTGTTTCCTGAGGTTTGAAGAGTTGTGCTGATTGTCAATGCAGAGAAATCACCATCAGTGCCTTAAAAAAACCAGGTAATTTTCCTGAAGGAACTATGAAACAGAGTGCAGAGTTAACAGTTCTTTCCTGATAAATTAACTTTTGCTCCATCTTAATATGTGTGAGCCCATTTTCAAAATGACACCATGATCCAATGTTCGGATCTGTTTAGTAGATACCATTAGCTGGATGAACAGTGATGGAGATACTGGAATGGAAAGCAATGGCTAAGTCTGTGTAGGTAGTTTTTGACCTTGCTGAAATATAGTCAACATTGTGTTACCAGGGAGATTTTAATATAAATCCCTTAATATGTGCTAAGAGAGAACAGGATGATGAGGGATATTCTTCCCCTGCAATTACCCCACTGCAGTTGACCAAAAAAAGAAAGTGAAGTACCCTTGTGTTTTTTCAGTCATATTGTGGGTTTCTGAGAAAATTAGTTTTAACTATGGAAGTTATAAAGAAATGTGCAGAATGAAATGTGTAGTGCCAGCCAACATCCAGCTGGGATGTACCTGAAGAATGAAGTGGACATTTTGTGACGGATCTGGATTTGGCCTCTCTGAGGACACTTGAAATGCTGGTAAAAGATATCCTTGGAAAGTGGAGCTGTCTGGTGCACGGTAAAGAGAGAAAATGTATTTGAGAAACATTTGTATGAGGCAATGAGGTTTGTCTTTAGCAAGAGTGATTTCTTAGTACCACAGAAAGGGAGAAGGAGAGAGGAGACCTCTGTTAGAGACTAGGAACCCTCTCAAGCAGCCTTGGGCCAGGGAGAAACATTCTCTTCTGTTGCCCTGGAGTCCTGCACTGCTTCCCTTCCTCAGACTCACCAGCGCTCACCAAGCTGGCTCAGGAGTTCGAGTGTTTTGAGATGATTATTGTGAAGCAGTGATGCATAAGCTGCATTTTTGAGGAGGCTGTTCCTTAGGTTGGTGGAGAGCTTTGTGTGACAGTGGGATCTTGCTGGGTACTGTATAAACGGTGAGCTGTGGCCCAAGCCCTACAGGCTTTCCAAGTTACATAGAGACAAAGAGATACGGCTTGTACAACACTGTGGGAGAAGCTGGTGGCAGTCAGAGACGGGGCTTAGATGCGCGTTTTCTCCACTCGCCCTTGCCATCTGTCTAAATCATGTGAAGACAAGGTAATGTAAACAGTGATGGCAACAAATAAATGATAACTAGACGTCTGAAAACTAAATGCTTTCAAGTGTAAGCACTGCCCATAGTCTTCGTTGTGGTGTCTTTTGTACAACTACAGAAAACATGAATTTGGTCTGAGAGAGAATTTTTGCATTTGGAAACACAAACTTTTCGCCTTGCAGTTGGTCTCTGCTGATCCCCGGACTTCAGCTGTAGGTAACCGCTTCCTGTTTTCTTCCTTACTCTGAAACCTCAGATCTGAAAAGTAAACTTTGCATATCTCTGCAATGTGCACATCTCAACACAGCCACCTGCTACTCTCTGCTGTACAAATCATTTGCCATTTCATAACAGTTTGGTGAATATGTTGAACTCTTTAAATATCTCAAATAAAAGGCAACAGATTATTATGCTGTTTCATACTGTGGGGTAAAAAAACCAAACAGTCTATTAAAAATGTAAAAAACTTGATCTTATATGAGCTTAACATATTTCTGTTGCTTTGTTTGCATATGAGATGACTTAACTATGTGGTATAGTCTGGGAACTTCACTGCAGTGTTTGTGCTTACTCTGTTTTCCCACCTTATGTTCCTGTTCCCAGAAGAATTAGGAAGAGCTAGATTAGGTTTTCACAGAGCAGTTCTCATCACTGTCCAACTTCTAATTCTTGTATTACCTCTGTTCATGAAATACATAGATTTTTCAGGGTGAGTGCTGGGGGCTGGAAGAAGGAAGGGAAAGCGTGTTCTTAGCCAGGAATGTGGGGTTAAACCTTTTCCTTCCCTGCTTTGCCTAGTGCTGCCCTGACCTCTGATAAGCTCGAGAGGAATTCAGGACTGGTCTGGAATTCACTCACATTTGAAAGCTCAGTGTTTGAGCTGAGAATAATTTACTGAGCCATTTTCTGCCTGCTGATGAATGACTACGATGGTGAAATTTGAAGGGGAAAAAGCAGGATTAATGGGAGAGGAAGGTGAGAATTTTAAAACAGTTCTGGCAGCCCCATTTACTTGGGAAATCCTGTGTCCAGCAGCCATATACATGGCTCAGTTCTGATGTAGTTCTTGTGAAGAGAATATAACAACCTGGCCTGAGTAACTAAACTGTTAATTAAGTTGTCATAGGGGGAATGGTGAGCAAAAGCCCTGGCATTATATGAGTGATTTTAGTATAATCCTCAGTTGTTCTTTGAGCAGTTGCCCAAATAGATTTCAATTTATGGAAACACTTGAGCATGCCTGTGAGATTTCAGTTATTTATTTGTATAAATATCAGTTTCCCATCCTGCAGACCCTCTGTATCTGTGCTGGGCAACTAGAGCAGAGAAAGCACTGGCACTGCAGAGCTCACACCTGGGCAGCTCGGCTGCCTGAGCTGCAGGAGACTTACTTGAATTTCCTGATGTCTGCACAACAGCAAGGACAAAACAAAAGTGTGTTTTGAGATCCTGATCTCTGGTCATTCCCGGACAGGGAGCTGCTTCTCGTACCAGAACAACTCTATGGTCTGCTCTGGGGGAGGTGGGCAGAAGCTCAGTGCAGTGTTTATTCTCTAGAGTACTGTGGATCTCCAGGATGGGATTCAATGTTGCATGGCTGGAGCAATCCCTTGACATTCACCCCGCATTTCCAAGTTCAGCAAAGATTTTTTTACCTAGATCCTGGAAGGCTGCAACTCCATCAGCAACAGCATATTCTTTTGATTTTGGGAAAGGAGAAGTAGGAAGTGTTACTAAGGATTTCACAGTGTCTTAAAAGATTTGATATGTGACTTTTTGGTGGGAGAAGAGGGCAAAGAAAAGGAAAGTCCAAAGACAGTGTAAGTTGAAGGAGACCCAGAGAAGTTACATTTTGGTTTGGGAAAGAGCAAGTTACTTTACAGTGCTCTGTGAGTGGGGTAAAACACTTCCAAGCAAAAGCTTGAACAAAAAAACCCCCAAAAAACCCCAAAAAAACAAAAAGCCCATGTGAACCAAAAGGCTTTTTATTGACATACTTGCTTTTAAATGCCTTATGTCATAATCTTTTCATTGTGTATATATTCCAAAATAAGCACTTGATTTTTGCACCTAGTATTGAGATTTGTGAGTTTATAGATAATGGCTTCCCCATACTTTGGAAAAAGATCATTTGGTTTCGTAAGCCACTGTGATTGCTCATCTCATTTTTAAGGTGAAACCAAAACAGAGGAACTTTGGAGACAATAGAGATTTTTCAGACAGACATAAATGAGCAGAAACTGTAATTCATAGCTTTACCTATAGTGTTTTCTCTGAGTCCAAGATAGTACTGCTGATGTTGTTGAAGTAAACAACAAATCTGTCAGTTAGTGGTTACATGTTCATGTGGTTTTACAGAGAAGTGATTTGAGCCAAGCTAGGTAAATGCAGGCTAACAAGCTCTTTCTGTGCCTTGCTGTATTCTTCCTGGTCGAGCTCTGCTCAGATGCTGCCAGTTGTGCCAAAAGGTGGTGTGATTCTGCAGCAAGCAAAGAGCAGGACGAGACTTGCCAAATACCTGTGTGCTTGCAGCTCATGCTCATGCCAGTCATGCCAGTGGCTCTGGCTGCCTTATTGAAAATGTTGCTTTGCATTTTTCCTTCCTTCTTGTCCTGCTTTCTAACAACATTGCACGGTTGTGATGGCAGCCTCTAGCTGTCCAAATATCTACTGTGGTTTTTTTTGTTTGTGACTTATAGCAGGAAGAGGAAAAAAAAAAAAAACCTGTACAAAAATTCTGTCTTTTCCCCACCCCTATTCCCTCTTTCAGGAAAGGCATGACAGGTAGAAGATTTGGCAGTCTCGATATCTGTAATTTTTAAGCTGGGAGTGGAAGGAACCTGACTAAATTGGTCTCCTCTTTGTTCGCTCTCTTCCTATTCCTAGTTTTGGTACGTCCTTTCCCCTTGGAATCCTGTCAACGAGTTTCTGTATGGTTTCATTGCCTACAGCCAGCACTGTGGCTCCTAACCCAGGGCAAGCGCAGTCATAAATCACACCCACTGCCCTGCGCTGGGAAGAAGGATGCTTTCAGCCAGCCCGGGGCTTGTAATGCAGATGAACGTCTCAGCCTCTCCGGGGAATGCTGAGGAGAGCAAGAGAGGGAGGGAGGCAGAGCTGCATCTCCATTCAGGAGCCATCGAGCTGTTTGTAACTTGCCTTTGTTGAGTCCCAGTCAGGTCTCCCTTAGGTCACACATTTGCACTTGTTTTGAATAAGGCAGAAGAACCCTTGAGAGGCTGCATTGCCAAAGAGGGCTGGGGGAAGAGCAGGGAATGCACTGGAGGCTTGGGAAAGCAAAGGGAGGGCGAGCTAAAGCTCCTTGAGTGCGGCAAATGAAGGTCAGAGGTCTCCTATGACCTTGCACTGCCTTCGTGACCTTTTTAAGGCTGTTGACTGTGATGATTTCCCTGCCTGAGGGATCACTGGCATCCAGCAGGCATTCCAGCAGCAGTTAAACACCTGTGCATTTGCTGCTGACATTTCATTAGGACAAGTAATGAACCTGGGTATTAAATGTCTACCTTTCTGGCTGGTCTGGAGAGGAAACAGGGGAGGGAAGCTATAGCATTGTAAAATCCTCATAGGAACAGCCAAGCACTCTCCCATCAGCCCCCCTGCGGAGCAGAACAGGGAGAGCAGGCCCAGCATCACTTCTCCTCCTGCACTGTGGGTAGGAGCTGGAAATAGTTTTCCCATTTTTACAGCCATGGCATAGCTCCCTTGTACCCATCTCAGGTCCTTCCTAGAAGGATAAAAAAATTCAATCAAGATTCCCTGGAAAAAATGCCCACATCTGGGGAAATGTTCATTCTGTAGCTTCCAGCTGCAGATAATTCTCCTCTGTACTGGTATCCAAAGTTCTGTGTTGATGGATTGTGTCCCATAGTGGCCTAAGGAGAGGGGGTGTGGGAATGCCTGGAACAGTCTGGGCTGCGGAAAGCACTGCTCTCCTCTGACAGAGGGCCAGGGCTGCTCTCCACCAGCAACGTGAAGGGCTGGCAAGCAAGGTGAAAACATGGGAGCTTCAATTAAATTCAGCAAGTGAAGTCCCAGGGGATGAAATACCTCTTGCTCATTTCATTTGTTGAAGAATGGTATGTATTTTGAAGTTTCTTATGCCAGGGATATACCTGCACCACAAACACATACTTTTTCAAACCTAATAAATGTCGAGTTTCAACAAACAAACCCCAAGAGTGGGTTAATAAAAATTTATTCTTTGCAGAAAGGTGTCTCTGCCTACAGTCTGATCTTGCAGCAAAGTGAACCTCCAAATCTAAATCCTTTTATGCTTGTACAGGGGAGAGTGCTTAGACTTATTCTAACAGAACCTGAAAGGACTGAATTCCTGAGAAGGAAACAGGTGTTGTGTACACCTCCAATGCCTGAAACCTAGGCACAATCTTCCTCTCGGAGTGCTTTTTCACAACAGAGAAGGCAGTTGTCATTTCACTGTTGCTTTGAGTTCTTCTGAAATAAGATCCACTGACTTGCTGTGATGTTCAGAAAAATTGGTGTCTCTTTGTTTATGCAGTAACATAAAGATGTGCTGCTCTTTACAGACCATTGGCAGGTTTCTGTACTGAGCAGCTGGGCTTGGGATATTTTACGTTTGCTGATGGAGATGCCTTCCTAAATTTTAGGAGGTGGTAAAATTATACTCCAGCAGGCAAAGATGGTCTTCCATAACCACTCTGATCTTCTGATAAAAACGTACTGAAATAAGTGAGCTGACATATAGATGTGGACCTTTAAATACCCTATTTTTCACTGTTGACTGAAGGACAAGAGAGGGTGTTCCTCAAGTTTGTACCGAGTTTAACTGGAGGCATGCTGTGCTTCACTCTATTGATAGGAAGTGTTCAAAATGAGTTTTCCATGGTACAGAGAACAGTTAGCTGGATTTTTTTCAGCCCTAGGGAAATTATTGCAAAATTGTTTTATTCCTTTTGTTGCTGATGCACAGGACAATATTTTCATGAGCAGCATTTTCATTTCTGACAATAGTCTGTCTATATATCATTTTGGCATAAAAGTACTGTTTAGAATCTGAAAACTGCATATATCTTACATATAACTGTGCTTCTGCCACCCAGACGGGAGTGTATGCACAGAAAGTCTGAGGGCTGCTTAAATTCCTTTTTATACACATGAGATATTCTTCCTGTTCCCAGCTGTCCATGTGTTGGTTTGGTTATGTGTCTGTTTTCTTTCCCTCATACAGTTGGAGGCATTGGTGTCGTCGTAGATTATTCGTGAAGGGGTCTGTGTGTGTGTGTGTTTCCCACTTCACCATAGCTGTGCCTTACCCTATGAGGGCTCTGTTGTGGACTAGCCCCAGCTGACAACTGAGCACTGCATGCACAGGGTCACTTCCCACTAATGGAGGAGTGAATCAGAAGACTAAAACTGAGAAACTCATGGGTTGAGATAAAGACAGTTCAATAGGTAAAGCAAAAGGCACATGTGCTAGCAAAGCAAAGAATACTTTCACCACTTTTCAGCAGGCAGGTGTTCAGCTGCCTCCAGGAAAGCAGGTCTCCACCATGTGATGGTGACTTGCAAAGACAAGCGCCATCAGACTGAACAACCTCTGCATTTCTCCTCCTTCCCCCTGCTTTTTATTGCTGAGCACAATGCCATATGTATGGAATAGCACTTGGATCGGCTGTCCTGGCTGTGTCCTCCCATAACGCCTTGTACAACCCCAGCCTCCTCACTGATGGGGTGAGGAACAGAAAAGGCCTTGACTCTGTGTAAGCACTGCCCAGCAATAACAAAAACATCCGTGTATTGTCAATATTGTTTCCAGCACAAATCCAAAACATAGTCTCCTAGGAGCTACCATGGAAAAATTAACTCTCTCCCAATCACCCTTAGTGTTTTCAGCTTTGCTTGAACTCTCCTGTCCCTGCTCGCTGTCCTCTCCCCTTAGCAGAGCTGATATACACTCCTAATTGATTCAGAGCTCAGTCTGAACAAAAAACTTCCTTGAGACTGCAGTTCACTCATTTTTATAGATAGCCTCCATGGACCATTAGGTACTGATTTTGAACTGAGCTGTCCTCCCTTCTTCCTTCCACATGTTGAGAACATCACTGATTCCCAAAACTTCCAATTTCTTCTGGTTCCACCAGCAGTGATGTCTCCAGTGCTGCCTGTGGGTTGAGTGACTCCTAGTAGGATTTTGAGTTTTAACTTCATTCTTCTTCTCCTTTCCTGACATCACAAGTATCTGCCTTGATACATCCATGATCTTAACAGTGCACCTTTCTGATGGGATTTTAGTGCAGTGAGCTGCTTTGGCATACTGTGTCTTGGGATGATGTAATTGGCCACTAGACCCTTCTCTGCTGCATGATCAAGTGAACAGGATAATCAGTCACAGTAGTCATGTGGATTGGGGTTTTTTTCCAGTAATGTGTGTGCTGGGCAAAGGCATCTCATATGTCAGGGCTGGAGTAGTTTATTGTGGGAAGTGATGGGAGGATAGAATGTTTCTCTTCGCAATCTGAGTGCAAGTGATAAATTTCCTGGTTCTCACTCTGATAAGATGTCAGAGGCTTTGCTACTGTGGTATTTCTCTAATTGCAAAGCACAAATGAGAGTGTGACCTAGGTGGACCTGAGGAAGTTGTGTACTGACAATGTTAAGTCTCCTCCCCCTCTCTCTTTAACTTTTAAACCTGAGTGCAAGTGTCATGACATGAAGTTTACAGCCTCTTCAGATCTACATACCTACTGATCTCTTAATTATCTGTGATTGTCTCTGAGTCACCCATAGGCTTTGTACAGTGAAGACTTGAGCCCAGAGGATAGAAACTCAAGCTGTCTTTTTGAAAGTCTCTAGAAATATTTTCGTAAACACAGAGAAAATACTCTTCAGGAGCTGGCACCCCTTTGTTAATTAAGACTTTTCTTTCTTTTGGAATTGTCAAGCATAAAAAAGGAAAAGTTCTATTTTAATAAAGCAATTTATAGGGCTGGGGGAGAAACCAAGCTGGGGTTCAAGATGCCTTGCCAACCAAAAGGCAAATAAGAGCTGTGAGAAAAGCCACAATTTGGGAGACGTACTTGGCACTGATGTTTTGTCATAACAGTTTGGTTAGGATGTTATGTATGTGTACTCTGTGTGTAAGTTACTTTTAAGCCATTAGTATCACTGAGGAGAGAAGGGCAAGCAGACTCAGATCATCTTTTCATTAGCTGGTTGGCCAGGGTTTTTGTCCTCCACTGGGCTTTGTTTCTGTTGTTCGTTGTCAAGAATGGCACAGACAATTCAGAAGAAAGGGCATTTGGCTGGCATTGAGATTGGCCATTTTAAACTGGTAATGACAGGCAGCGTGGTATGAGGAGACAGGCCAGAGACGGCTTCTGAACCTTTGCGGAGAGCTCGGCTTCACCCTTTCAACTGATCAGTGGCAGCATTTGGAAACCAGAGAAGAGTGGATAAGACACAATTTACTTGCCATTGAGGTAAAATTATAATTTCATGGATAGTGACAAAATTCTTTGAAACAAGGCAGCACTTTGGCTACTAAAGTGCTTGTTCACTGGCTGTGCCAGGGCAAGTCTGCTGCTGTAGTCAGAGAGACTCTGGGGAGAAGTATTGAAGGAAATCTGCAAAATCACTGTAATTTGGTGGAACAAAGTGACATAAATGTGGGTGGTTTTTCCGCTGAGCATCATATAAGCTTATGGTAACAGACAGTTCCTTCTTTCAGATGCCTGCAATCAAAGATCAGAGGAAAACAGGCCCAGGAGGTGAAATGGTGCTGCTGTAGCTGTACAATAGGATAAGGGTGTGGGAACCCTTGTTCTCCATGGTCCAGCATTCTCTCAGCTGCACAGGGCTGCATTTGCCTCTCTGTTCCACTTCGTTTTCAGTCAAAGCAAACCTTTGGGTCCCCCTTTCTCATAACAAAACTATTTCTTTAATACAAGCATACACCTGAAACGAAGAAAAACACTCTACAAGAAAAGTCGGTAAAAATAGTGCTCAATATTTTTAGGGTTTGTAAAGTAAACATTTCTGGAATGAAGTAACGCTTTCAGAACCATGCTCTGTCCTGGTCCTCAAGAACAGGCTGCACTGAACGCAGGAGGGATTGAACAAGTGCAAGATGTTGATCTAATTCTACTGTCACTGAAGCTAAAGCTACTGATTTCAGTAGCAGCAGGTTTGTGTCCACGCTTGTTTTGTTTGAGGAAAACAAATTCCGGTTCCCAAAAACTGTTGGTTTCAAAGTCCAAATGGAATGGCTGATGTGATGAATCCTTAGATTTTTCTTCTCAGATCTGAAAAATACAGTTCAGTGTTTAGTAAAACAAGTATTCCAGTTTAAAAGTATCGCTTTTATTGCCAGAAAAGCTAACTTTTTTTGAAACATCTGATCACTGTTTTGCAGTTCACTAAATATGGGAACTCCCCAAGTAGAATACTGGAGGCATTTTAAATATGTATAGGGAATAAAATTGTAATTTCATCAATGTCCAATATAAAATCAGCCCAGTTCATACAGAAACAGAAAATTAAAAATCTTTACTGGCAATTAAAAGGAATTAGTGTAGTTTCATTCCATACAAACCTTTTTATGAGTAATCTGAAAAAAAACCCAATAACAATAGCATTTACCATATGGTTTTATTTCAATGAAATGTTAGCTTATTCTGGAGGCAGTGAAAGTCATCAAGGCTTTTGAAATATGTGGTTTGAGTAGAACTGATTTTTGTCTTCTTTTCAGCTTGCACAAGGGTTGTTGGGTAAGGATCTCAGCAGGTCCCCTTTGCCAGCTGGCCTTGCACCCAGTTCTGCATCTGCATTTGATGCTGTGTGAGATCTTGCCCAGATCATATCCTATTCTGCTTTATTCATCCCTGCCCATAGAGAGGAGGCAACAGTGCTGTACAAGAGGGGCACTTAGCATAAATGCCAAGTGATGATATCATTTGAGTCTGAGCTACGAAATTATTTGAGCACTGTTCCTCTGTCTCGATGCCCAAGGCTTTGAACTAAAACCCTGCTTAAATGCTGAAACAAGGAATTCTGTCTTGCCATAACCTGCCAAGGCCCAGGTATGCACAAAACACTGCCTTTTATTTTTATTTTCCTTAGGAAGTTCCTTGTAGTGGAGGACACTAACAGGCCTTTGTTCCCTTAATAGTGTAGTTGGCTCATATCTGATCTGTGTGTGAGGGCTTGTTTTTCCTCAGGCTGTGGGAATTAGAATTTTAAAAACATAAAAAGAGGGATTTAAATGGAGTATCATATTGTGTTAGGTTTGTGCTATTCTGTAATTATTAAAGTCTGAACTGTACATACTTAATTTTGTCATCTCTTCATTTTACCAACAGTTTTGCCTCCTTTTCGCTCCCTTGCTGTTCCAACTGCATCTGTCAACCAGGAAAAGCTTTCATGATTTCCCTGGCAATGCCACATGCCTCTAATCTTAATTCCTATTAGTGTCTGGCTCTGGGTTTGTATCTAGGTATCTCTAATACATTGCAGAAGGTGGCCAGCAGCAATCTTTCTTCTTTATACTCCTGCAGCTCTGATACTGCAGAAGTCCTTGCTTGTAAAGATAAAGGTACATTTATCCTCCTTAATAAGGCAGCAGGTCTGGAGCTGTGGATCGGTGCTGAGTTATGTCACCAGAACCATACAGTGACTAAAATGTTATTGCTAATAAAGACCAAGTGGTACTGAAGGAGCACCTGCATTTTACCTACCCTACCCTGCCCTGGAGAGTTGCTTATGTTCATTTGTAAATTATGTTAACATTAAGGAAAAAAAAGCAAAAAGAATATTGGTTTAGCCAGCTCAGTGTGACACAGAATGATGCGGGCTGGTAACGAGGTGAGGATGCCCTTCAAAGTGGAGAGGAGAAGGTCATAATTTGCTTGGTTGGTTTTAAACCTCTGGCTCCAGAGGACATAGTCCTCTTATGCAAAAAAGCCGGTTAGGAAGGCAGTGCTCTTCCATGGACAATGCTCTGGGGCTGTGGGATGGAGCACTGAGTCTCTTCTGCTGCCCCTGCCATTTGGGCAGGATGAGCTCAGTGTGACCCATGGGTCCCGTCTTGTGGCTGTGGTCACATAAAGGAAGCTTCCTGCTTTGGGTTCTGGATTATCTCTGCTTCAAAATTCAAGGGTTGATGATTAAGCCAAATGTGCAGAGATTTAGTTGCTTTGGGGTTGGCTGGTTGTGGTTTAACTTTTTCTGATTAGTCTCATAGTGTAAGAGGAGCTGTTCTTCTTTCCTTATTAATATTTCTTTTATTTCTCTTTCTCTTCCTTGGTACCTTTTGTCCTTATGAGCACTTTTCCTGATTTCCAGCCATAGAGAGCCTACCTGGAGAATAGCCAGGCTTCAACCTTTGAGTGCTAGGACATAGCTATCCTGGGTCAGATTTAAAGCCCATTTTAACACAGTGTCTCTAGTGCTGATCATAAAAAGATACTCTACAGAAAACTGAAACAAGTCAAGGGTTTATGCTGCTTCCCCTGAGGAAACTCTCCGGGTTTCCAGCTATTTCAAGAGATTTCCTGAGCTAGATGCAATTCCTACCATATTTTGTAATTCTCGGCGGATTTTTCTTTGAATTTGCCTAGTCTGCCATCAGTGTGGCTGTCCTTTGGCAGAGCCTTCTGTAGGTGGCTGTTTTTCTGTATTGCCTAGAGTAGAAAGGATTTACTTACAATTGTTTTGTTTGGATTTGTCTCATGATCCCTTCATCTCCTGCCCCTGCTCTGAGAGTGGAAAGGAGGGTTGATCCTCCTATGTCCACAAATTGTATTCACCCAGCCACTGAGGGTTGGTGGCTGGTTTTTTAACAAGGATTATTTAGTTTGAGCTGACAGAGAGATTACAAGGATGTTTTGTGTAAAATCAATGGCAATACCCAAGATAAAATCATAGTAACTTTTGGAAGAAATCAGAAGATAAAAACGGAAGACTCTGGGAAAGAAGACATTGGAGAGCAATGGTGTGGTCATCTGGTTGTTGGAAATGTCCATTCCTGATTTAGGGAAGAAAGCAGAATGGTAGATTTAGCACAAGTGAAAATGTGTGTAGTTGAGGATGATAAAACACATCTTTTTACCTGTTGATGTCCCTTAGCACGGCTGAAAATTAATGGGCTCAGTAGGAATCAAAACTGCTTAACCAAAGTCAGTGAGATCTGAAGACAAAGGCAGGCCTTTGTGTGCCCAAGCCACTTGTGTTGAGTCTGAGCGCAAACAGCTGCAGGTGGGCAGCCTCTGAGAGCCACGTGGGTGGAGTTGTGTTCCATCCATAGTGCACTAAGGATTTGGTTCAAATTCTCTGCTTTTTGTATCAACTCATCTGCATGCATCATGCTGCTACTAAACCAGCACAAAGCAAAAAGGCAGCACTGGAGTAGAACTAATTTGGTAAACTTTGCTCACTCAAGTAAAGATTGAGTCTGATTTGTCTTAGGTGCTCTTGGCTCCCATCAAGCTAACTGGAATTGCAACTAATTTGTTCCCTCTTTTTCTTTTTTTTTCATGTTTCTGTGATGTCTTCTAACTGGCACCTGTTTCCCCATTGGACATGGTTTAGGTAAGTGTATGTGCTCAGAGGAATGTTGTTTTGTTCTAGGATATTTTTATCCCTCCCTCTCCCCTTCTGTACATCACACAGCATTTTTGACTGTCTCTCCTGCAGTTGGGAAACATTTTTTGCCATCTGTCTCATTATTGTTCCATGGACTGAGCTGTGAGGCTGCACCCTCCGAGTCCCTTCAGCTTCAGGTTTGGAAAGGAAGGTGACTCACAGGCTCCTTGTGGCACTGCCATCATTAGGCCTCTGGATCATCCACTTTAGTGATTCCCCCTCCAGGGAGGGGGGAGCTCCTGCTGGAGCCAGGTCAGTGTCTAGGTAAAACTCTTTGAGTAATAGAGAAGTGATACCACACAGGGCTGGCACAACTACAGCTCATGAGAAAAGCTGTATGATGTGACCTAAGTGACTGCTGAGTGAAAGACACCTTCTGTTACCTAGAATTCCAGTTTTGCAATTTGTTTTTCCCTTTTTTTTTGTGCCTACAAACCAAAGATGCAGTTGTTTATAGGGGACCTTCACATATGTTCAGAGTCTACAGCACTTGCAAGCACTTCCAAGCTCAATTGGAACTGGGGATTTTTTTAAATTCTCCAGAAACTTAACCCTTAAAAATAAACAGTGGTTCATGAAGCCTTCCTTGAAGGGCTACTTGAAAATCTCACCCTTTTAGGAAGCGTATTCATATACTTATGAAGAGATAAATCCCTATCACCATAAATGCAGACACAAATCATTTATTGAGCAGTAGGGCTACTGTCGTCTGATACTGACTCTAAAGCATTATTATGCGTAGCCATTAATTTTTTAAGTCAAAAAGAGGTGGTTTTTATGTTTTAAATGCATCTAGGCAGAGAAAATATGCTGTCATTTATTGAGAGTGTTAATATAGCCGTGTGACTGAGACAAGTGAAGCACTTGTCATGGTTGGGGAACTGACTTATGTACTTGTAATCTACTGGCAAGAGCAGCTTTAATTGTGATCACTGTGTGAGTTCTTAATGACATTTTTTTGTAAGAAAAATGGAGAATGTAGAGGCACTGGCATTCCAGGGCAGCATTTTACTCTTGCGTGATGTAATAGCATAGTTACTGCCTTCACTGAACCACAGTGGATTTCCACTGATACAAATGAGGCATAATTTGAATTGCAGAATAAGGATGCATGAACTGTCTTTGCTTCATGAGTATTTATGTGTGAGAAGTATTGCTTTACATGCAGCTATACAAAGCCTGCGTGCATAATGTGGGATCCCATATGCTGAAGTATAGAGGGCAGCCTACTTGTTAGATTTCTTAGGTAGGGAACAGATACATTGTGGATTTAACATTGAGATCTCCGTGGACAGCAGAGCTAGCCAGTTATCCTGCTAACTTCTGTAAGGCTGCAAGGTGGGGAAACAAGAACTGAAAAGGAAAATACTCCCCAAGGGTCAGACTCCTGACTGTAAGCATTGTCTCTGTGAGCTAACCAGGACAGACTAGCTTAGAATTCCCGTTCCAGAAATCCCAGCCCATCAGCAGAGTGGCTGCTTGCAGAAACAGATGGCCAGGCTGCCCCGGAGCTGGCAAGGTGTTTCCTGCTCTAGCTGACGTGTCCTCATGTGTCTGTGCCCATGTGGGCACAAGGCTGAGGCAGGAAGGGAGTGGAGGGAAGCTCTGCTCCAGCGCACATGGCTTCTTACAAGGGACAAACGGGATACTCTGCCTCTCTGTACCAGTTCAACTGGGAAACCAAACATGAGCTGACTGCAGAGGAACAAGCAGCTGTCTGAGAATTGCTGCACTTCTTTTCAGAGCTGGTTGTTCCAACTAAAGAGTTATTTGCAGAAGGCATAGCACTAACCACATCTGTCCCACTGTGCTTAGAGAAACAGCAAAAGCAGAAGGGCTTTGTCTTCACCACACAAGGTTTGCCAGCTGGGCCCCAACACATACACTGACGCATGGAAAAGCATATCACAAAGCACGTGCATTCGCACAGTGCTTCTGCAGGGACCCTGCTTGCTTCAGCAAAGCCAAATGCTGTGTTACATGGCATCGTGGCATTTTCTACCCAGGCAGTGGCAGCAGATTCTGCTCATTTGTCTCAGCTGTCCGAACTCCATGTCCTTGCAGCATTAAATAAACAATATTTCATTACCTGGACTTTTCTTGACAGCTCCAGCTTATTACCTGTTGTACGCTCTTTTGGAAAGCCTCTTTGGAGCATCTCTCAGAAGCTGCTTTGCAGGAAGGGACTAGGGGTGACTGTAGCTTGGCTGCTTGTGAGCATACAAAGAGGAGGATCCAGCACAGCCAGCTTCTGTCATTTGAAACACTGTTTTGTGCCAGCCTCGCTGAATGTCCATGTTGTATCAACAGCTCTAGGGGTCATTGCCAGGGAGAAAGGAAACAGATCTCCTGTGAACAGGATGATTAGGAAGAGCAGAAGCAACAACTAAGTTACTAAAGAAAAGATACTCTCTTTTAGAGGAATTGAACCATCCTATTTCTGCCTGTCCCTCGTGTGGAGCATTTCTGAGGAGTTGGTGCCAGTTTGGCGAGGGACCAGGATAACGAGGCATCAGCCTTGCTGCCCGGTGTCCTAGCAGTTGTGACTAAACCCATCCTGGTTTCTAGCCCTGCTCAGGGTTAAGAAGACAAAGAGAAGAAACATTTGAGCAAGAGACAGCTCTGAAGGAGGTTGTGCATCATTTGTGCTGTAGTAGTTCTGAAAAGTCTTGATTATTTTAGCTCCTGTCTTGTGCTAGCTTCAAACAAAGCCATGTAATTAATGACTGCCTCAGCTTAAACTTGTCATCTCATTCAAGGAGGAGACAAACAGGCAGGGGCTGGGATTGAAGGAGGAGAGGTAATGTGCAGACCATCCCCTGACAACAGCAGCAACTGCTGTCAGTTCAATCATTGCAGCTTTTGCTGGTGCTGTGAAGGGCTGGTGTTACATGTTCTAGTATTTGGGAAACGTGACCCGAGAATGAATGGTCTTACTGGAATAGGTTCCTAGAGCGGGGCGCGGGGGAATTTGCTTAGAGTTGATGGACTGTCTGGGAAAATGTGCTATAAATAAAGTTATAGGTAGATTTGACTTTGTCTTTTTAGCAGGGTCTCTTCAGGGTCTTTAAGCACAGTTCTGGTGAATTTAATCAGTTGTGACCTGAATCCATCTCTTTGTTTTGTTTTTAATTTTTGCAGAGCAGGGCGAAATGCCAAACATTTGCTTAGCATAAAATACCTTTCCACAGGCTCCAAGACTCCAGCTTACCTGACAGAAAAGAAGCAGGATTATGTTATTAGTGTGTTACCTCTTCCTTAAAGCCTTTTCATTGAATTTTCCTACTGTTGCACAACTCCTTCTGTGGGTTGCCGTGACACAGGGTTCATAAGTGGTGCAAAGAAAACCAAGATTTCAGGACACACATATTCAAGTGCCACAAATTTAGTGTGATAAACATTTGCTTTGCAATTAGGCAGCGTGCTTATGTACTCTAATCTGCAGCAATTTTTGCTCTATTAATAACCTATTAGTAGCCTGCAGCGTGTTCTCTATACATCACTGCTCCACGAATTACTTCCTCTCACAAGTTTATATGAACTTAAATTATAGCAAGAAGGGTGAGAAAGACTGCTTTAATAAAAAAGGTGAAATCTGACCTCAAAATCACAAATAACGAGTCTTGAAAAATACAGATGTTGAATGTGTCCTGTTTCAGGCCTTGGTACTTTCCACCTCCCTATGCAGTCATGCAAAGAGCGCACACTCCAGTTCAGGTCACTGGTGCCTGCAGCAGGCAGGTAAATCACAGCCCCAGGTATTGCTTGTCATACCAGCTGCACTGCAAGTCTCATGGCTCTTTGAGCCCAGGTGCTATTAAATACCTTGCCCTGGCTTTTATAAATGGTGTGCAAAAAAAGAGGCAGAGATGATGATATCTCTGCTGCTGATTGTGCTGTCATTGTGGGTCATTAATCTCTGCCTGACTCTGAGCCTTCCAAATGAGCACTCTGCCACTGCACTGCACCTGCCACAGCAGTACCTGCACTGCTGCATCTGCAGGATCCAGGCTGGCTCTGTGAACCCTGAAAGCAGGGGGAAACCAGGGGGAACACAGGGCTCCTGGCAGTCGTGACTTGAGCAGTGTCCGTGAATGTGTCTGTCCACCTGTGGACATTTAGCTGTCCGGTAATTGTCCAAAGTGGTGGGTTTCCAGAGAGTGACTTTCCATGATAAGCTGTTGTGTTTTTCAGCTGAGGCAGTCACCACTGATCTTTGTGCTGTGAAAGAGATTCTTAGACTGACAGTCTGGGGTTTGCGTGTTCAGACTGATGTCTGGTGTAGGCACATAGGAAAGTCTCCTTTACTTGAAGCCATGCGGTTACATCAGCTCTACCTGAGCTGCTACAGGCACCAGCTTGGTCCTGGCAGCCTGTGCTCCCCTGGGATTCTACTGCTGACAGACTCTGTGGAGTGGGTTATTCCATAATTTGGGATACAGCCAAGGGCATCTTGTAGACTTGACACCGATCCCATTAGCTGATGGTGTTGCTGGCAGTCTCTGGACTGTTCATTGGGTGCTTTGGCCATTCACATATTTGGCAGTGACGCTCCCGCGTTCCTGCAAAATGCGTTACCTGATTGAAGGAATGCAGACTTTCCCTCCAGTCTCTGTTTTGAGAAAATCACAGAGGCAAGTTAGTGTGGTTCTACTTCCTCCAGGACACCTTGCAAGTCCTTGGTGGCTGTGCTGGCTCTTCTGCAAGGCATGCCTGTGCTGGGAAGTGTGGAAAGATGTGCACAGGGTGTTTTTCCTGTGTTGGCTGGTTTTGGTATTCGCATGTGAAACAAGTAGGGCAGAGCTGGTGAGTGCATACCCACAGCCCAGCAGAATGGACTGTGGGTACAGAGAGTGATCAAAGGAAGGTAGTATCTTGGAACAGATTCAACTGAAAGTTTGAGCCAATGTCTCTTTTCAGTAGGTCCTTCTATGTTGCAGTATCGCTATTTTCTGTTAGTTCTCCTGTATATTTCATTTTTTATAGCTTTTTTCCTGTTTTTAGAGAAAGTGCTCAATTTACTTTGAAGTGTTGAAATACCATTTGTTCAATTTCTGTTACTTTTAGCACCAGATTTGTCCTTCCTACACTCCCACGTAATCTTTTTTTCCTGTAAAGAGATGGCCTGAGTGTTTGAGGCAGGTCCAAATGCAAAATCAATAAAAGCTCATTGCTGTACATGTCATGGTATTAGAGCTCAGCAAGTGAGACTCTGGTGGGCAGGATCTTGCCTCCAGCCCCTTATCAGCCAGCCACCACTCTGGGCTTTGCAGCCACAGCACAAAAGGAAAAGTGATGTTCTGCTGGTGCTAAGCAGCAGTGGAATTAACATTGTCCTATAATTTAGATGTTTTACCATCAAGTCACAATACTCCTCTTTCACCCTTCCTTCTGAAAATCAAGCAGACCAGACTTTGGAAACCTTTTCTGCAGAGATCTTAGTCATTGACTATGAGACAGGAAATATAAAGAGATTGTTCATTAATTACTATCATTGTTAATGCACATGTATGTTGCCTTTTGATAGGTCCTCAGTACTGAGTACTTGGGATTTGTGGTTTTTTCTTTCCTGTAGCCTTCCAGTTTCTTTCAGAAAAGTAATGTAAAAGAGAGGCTTCCTTGTGGTTGGATTTTTTTTTTTTTCCGTTCCTTAATTCTGCAGACTTTATTTTTGAGTCATCTATCACTCCTAAGAAATTAATTTTGAAGGTTGTGAACTTTGCAGCTTACTGGGAAATCCTTTTCCATAGCCAACAGACTCAGGATTTATTAACTTTCCTACAATTCTTTCTGGAAGGAGAAAATACATACACTTTGTGGGGAAACTGATTCTGGGCAATGAGAATAGGAAGCTTAAAAAAATTAAAACATACATAGAAGGCACTGTAGCATCAAGGCTGTATTTTAGATGAAGTAGTTTCTGTCTTTTATTTCATTTCTAATTCCCAAAATGCAAATGGGAGTTTCTACATATTCAAGGAGGCTTTTGCATTTGGAGTCTGGATTTTGATGTTTGGGGTGTTCTTCCCAGAAATAGGCCAGTAACACCAGCTTCAAACACACACACTGCCTGAGGCATTCCCCAGGACCAGCATTTCAGATACCCACTGCCCCAGCTCGAGATCTGTGGGGGTAATGTGGTGCCTAGAAAGTGGAGCATAAAGAATGAATGCCAATTACACAACAGAAGTTGAATAAATAGCGTACGAGGAGGTGTTTTTATGACACCATCTGCCTCTCTGATCTGGAGCCTCAATGTAAAACCATGGCTCAACCTCTTTACTATAAGTTGACAAAAGCCTTTAAATATGGTAACTAATGGGTCAAATGTATCTTCACTTGTAAGGTTAAGACCCACAAGTCGTGGTTTGTAAGAAAGTGGGGGATGGATTGGTGGCTGAAGAGGAAATTAAATATGGTAAAGCAGCCACATGGGACCCCTTAGTAGTTTCAGAGTATTATTTTTCTTTAATGAAATGCAGCTTAATGCAGTCCCACCCTCCTAGCCTGACAGACATCGACTCTGGCATGCTGAAGGTTGTCATGTCACTGCTGCCTTTTAAATGTTTCTGTGCACCCTCTGCTCTCTTGCTGCTTTCTTGTCACTTACAGCCCCTGGTTTTTGACGTAAACAAGGGAGTATGTCAGTGGGAAGCTGGGACTGTCAGGCCTTTCAGTTTTGCTTTTCACCTCATTGCTTACTTACAACAAAAAAGTAAGATATATTTAAGTGGGGGTTGTACAAAGACCCAGTGGTGCATTAAAACCAGGCGGCAAAAGTGGAGGGAAAAACATCTGTGAAATATGAAATATGAATGGGGATCTGAGCCTCTAAGGTCACACTCAAATAGGCAGCGTTGTATGAGGTGAATCCAACGAGTCTCAGCCCTGGGTTCATCTGCTGGTCAAGACTTGGAGAAAGCATTGCTTTTTTGGGGAGCATTGAGTAGAAGTGGGTCAAATGCAGGCATGTGGTTCATTTTAAGAGCCACTATAGAAAGGCTGAAAGAACTTGGATCTTAAACATGGCTTTTTAGCAAGACCAAAGGCCACAAACCATCCTTAGAATTTTTACAAATGTATGTTTAAACACAGCCAAAGCAATGCTGCTTCTGACCATTACTCATTAGCAGCATCCTCACAGATGAAATGCTGGGCTCTCTAATAGCTCAGGCCTGGTTTCTGTTAGGAAGAGGGCTTAGCATGTCTTTCTTTAGCCTCCAGCAAAAGAGTTTGTCCTTCACTACTCCTTGCTTCCTATGCAAAAACTGTAGATTTTCTTCCTTTGTGCTTGGTGAGGAAAGGAGCAATCCTCCTCTTCAGTTCCTTTAGAGATGAATTGGACCAGAGACTCCTGCACAGGGCTCATCCCAGAACCTTTCAAAAACCTTTCAAACCTGTTCATTTGGGGAACACTTACATGTTAGTTTGAATGTTTCTATGTCTCACAGATCTTGCAAACATTAACTGTAACTGTAAATTAATGGATATTAACAGTGGTAAAGACAGTCCAAAAAAATCAGCCGAGTCCTCTAACAATAAAAGTAGAGAGCGCTTATGAACCTGTGAAATGGATAGTGACATCTCAAATTACTCTGCTGCTCTGCTATGTGCTTCAGCTATTGCCTGGCTTTAATTCTGGAGAGAACTGCTCAAAGTCTTCCCTTCCTTAAGGGCTCTGCTAATCAACATAATCTGCTTTATTCAACAGGACTAGCAGTCTAATTGATGTGTCTGCATAAAAGAAAACTCTGATAGTGGAACAGAATTTCATACCCTAGTTGGCATCTCACCAAAGAGACATAAGAGTGACTGAGCATGAAATCAGTTACCTTTATACCCCACAATGGTGGTTCTCTCGAGGCAGGGCCCTGCAACGGTGGAGATGATCATAGTGGCCAACTCAGTGCTTCTGCAGGCAGCAAAGTTGTCCGTGTTCATGTCCATGAGAGCGAAAACTGTCAGTGGAGACACGGAGGATGCTGTAGTCCAACAGAATTCCTTTGAAAACTCAGAAAGTTAAATGCCACTTGTTGAAAGAATTGACTTCTACTGTGGTGAAAAATCGTTTGTCAGTAGCTGAGCAGTCGCACAGTTCAGCCTTTGTGAAGCACATCAGGTTTCATATATAGCAGAATTGAGGTGCTATGCCCAGGAACTGCGCAACAAGGAGCAGAGTTGGTTCAGAGCTTTTTGTAAAGGTGTGTCCCAAGGGGCAGTTTCCCCCTGTGTTGCTGCTGTAAGGCTTTTGTCTCTTCTCCCACCTGTGGGAGTCCGCGCAACAGCTGCGGAGTGTGGATTTCCATATCCCACCATCAGACTCAGCTGTGTCCTGGAAAGATCCATCTCCTCATTTTTCCTCAGGGGAAGCTGATTCTTTGATTGCATGTGCTGCGCCACACAGGGCTGGCTCTAGCTAGGGACATTAGTAATAAATAGGTGTCTCTGGAGAGGCCTCTCAATCTGGGACTGCTCTGTTTGGTCCCGTTTTGGTAACGGAAAGGTGAAAGGCCAGGGAATTCATCCATTTAAGGGTTCTCTTAGGAAAGATAATATATTGTGTAATTAAATAACTGACTCCACAAGGTTTTCAGGGATAACAAGCAGTGCTCAAAAGAAAATGCACATATGCTGCACTCATAACCTGCTTAGGGCAGGTGAAAGTCCTTAAGGTTATGGAGAGGGAATGATGTTGTAATTCTGGCTTCTTTTCTTTCCAAGTGTCAGTGGAAGTTATAGCCCTAAGTGTGGTCATATCTGGGTACGTGTGCTAACCCCATCTTAAACCTCTGAACTTGTTTTAAGCTAATCCGTTTGGGATTAATTTACAAACAGCTGGTTGATTTAAAGGGATTTTCATACAGAAGTAAACAAGAAGAACATTTACACAGGGAGTAAACTATCCTGCTGTAAATTCTCTTTGCAATAGTTGCAGTTATTTGTTTGTATTAGATCTTAACTTCCTCAGTGCAAAGCTAATCCTGCTTGATCCTATAGTGAAGTCATGATCCTGTGTTTGATGTCACCATCTGTTGCCATAGAAGCAACTGTGATGTTGCAATTTAAACTTTATGACTTCATGGCAAGATAAAAGCACATCTTCAGCTGCTTGCAGAAGTGGTTAGGAATATTTCCGTGAAGTTTATTGAAAATATGCCAGTTTACATTTTGTATAAATACAGTGCTTGGAAAGTTTATGAACAGGGAGGGGTTGGAAATACATGTTATATGAAAGGAGGAAAAAAAAGAATACAGGGCTTGTGTCAAATTTGAGCTTTAAATAAAAAAAACTCTGGCAAGTAATTCATCCTTGGCAGGAGCCCTACTGTTAAAAGGTTAGTATGGTTACAAACAGGATTGAAATAGAAACAGTTTAAAACTCAAAGCACTGCAGAGATATCTCCTCTTTTATGGAAAGCCCTCGTGGTTTCACCTGGCTGTGTGCACCAGCCGTTGATAATGGTAGGAGAAGTCATTGTCACATAAATATCCAGTCAAGGGTTACAAAAGCTTGAACAAGAATGTACTTTTTTAAAATTGCTTTGGAAGTTAAGCCTTGATCGCACTTTTAGGTGTCTGACCCAATTTGAGAAAAATCTTCATAAATTTGAAGAACGTTTTTTGCCTAAATGGCAAGGGAAGGAGGAAAGGTATGAGTTCAGTGGTGCAGAAGGACAAAAACAGTGGCACGGCTGTACCTGCACAAAGACTAGGCAAGGGGAGGGCCCTGTGCTCCTCATAGCCCTTGCTCTACTCTTCTGCTGACAAGAAGAGGCTGCAGAGAATGTGAGCGTAAATGCAGAAGTTTTTTATTTCCTGTTTATGTACAGAAGAGAGGGATATAGTGTAAGGTTTTTTTCCTCTCTCTGCTAACAGGGAAAAGAGCTGCCAAGTCCTAAATTAGGAGCTTACTTGTTTATTTTTAATTGGACTTTTCCCTGCCATCAGTTATTTTCTTAAAATTTCCTACCTATATCCCTCTTAAAAATGCATATCCAGCTTCAGTATCTTTCAGTTCTGTGTCTTTGAGTGACAAAGATGAAATCATGTTACCAGTACAATCCAGAGTAATACATTGATGTCAAAACTAACTTGACAATGCAATCTCATGGGAAAGGTGAAAGTTGCCCAGTGAAGTTCAAAGAGCTCTGTACCTACAGGCACCTGTTGGAGAAGCAGAGTCTTGATTCTGCTAGTCTGCCCTTAAACAGGAATATTGTACCTACCAAATACCACATGTGCTTATCTTCACCCGCTTGCCCTTGTCTGGATTTGGGGACGGTGCCCCAAAATGAATGGTTTCCAGACATTGTTAAAATTAAAAAGAAGAGTCAGTTTGAAGTGGTTACAGTGAGCAACGCAGGATGTAACATATGGAGTGTGTTTGCATTTCTGTTGAAGGCTGAGCGTTTTGGGGAAGAACTAGGTTGTGTTGTCCATCCTGTTCGACTGCTGCAGCCTTGTTCCCTCTGATGTATTTCTGAATAAATTATTTAGATCACTGAATTCACTTCTGATAAACACAAGGCTCTGAAAAGTGAGTGAAAGGGGAACTGTAATCATTTTTTTAAGGGAAGAGATGAATTCTGGATTCTCTTGCTCTGTCTCTCCTCATCTCTGAATATCTCCAAGGAACATGAAAGCAAAAAGTAACATCCAGGGACCCCCAGCAGAATTGGGTTCACTTTAAACATGACACATGCTCTATATCCCTCGGGCAGGCACTTAATTTTGTAGTGTTTCAGACTTTTATGACATGATGATTGATTTAGAAGAGGTGAACTTGCTTTAGTCATTAGTTAAAAAGCCTGATAAAGCTGCACAAAGATATTAAGTTGTTATCAATCATCGTGTCTCTTTGTTCTCCCCCAACCTTTACCCACATTTCAAAGGGAAGGAGCGAGACAGGCAGGAGGCTGCCTCACTTTCATTCTGTCAGCGTTTTATTAGATCCTGGCTCTCGTGTCAGGCCCTCTGCTGAAGCCCAAGTTTGCACCAGATGATTAATGGGAAGCAGCAGGCTCAGGCTGACGGGCTCCCACTCTGCAGCCGCAGTCTGAGCCCCCAGCCTGCCCAGCTGGGACCCCTGTTTGAGCCCAGGACCCTTGCCTGGTCCTCACTGCCTGCCCTGCCTGCCCTTCAGCCTCGCTGCTCCCACCTTTGCAGGTGTGTGCCAGCCTGCAGCTGGAAACTGGAGGAGTTTCGGGGTATGAGTTTCTTTTTCTCCTTCTTTGTGTTCAACTCCCTCTGGTGGGGTTTAATTGGTTCTTGGAAATATCTTCAGCTTTTGAATGGCAGCTCGAATCCTCCTGGGAATTGAGAGCTGCCCAATACCCAGCTGATTCTTGTCTTGATTGTATGGAGTTCTCTCTTTTTTTTTTATTTATGTACTCTCTGTGAATCATGGAATTATTTGTCTTGATTTCTAGTGCCCGATTTCCTTTGTAATTTCTACCGTCAGTGTTCTAGGGGTTGTATTTTTCATTCTGAATTCCCATTTTATCATGGCCATTTGCACTTTCAGACTAGGGGAAATCCTTTCAGTGCAAGCTTGTTTGATTGTGGTTGTGAGTATTGTTCAGGTTATTGTATGAAGAACACATTTTGTGGATAGGATTTTCCAGCCAGAATAAGCTTGTATCCTTATGATATGGCTAATGAAGGATTAGTGCAAGGTACAAGTGGATAATAACTTATGGAAGGTGATCACCAGGTCACACAACTGAGAATAGTAAAACTGCTTCAGCCAGCCAACAAAGCTGCTAAGAGCTTTAGACAGCTCACTGTGGCAATACTATTGTATTGGACTTAATTTGGAGAGGGGGAGAGAGATATATGTGTGGGGTTGGTTTTTTTCTCTAGTGTTATGTTTTGATTTTACTTTTCATACTGTAAGACATTCTTGTCATTCTGAAAATAAGGTATCCAAGTGCAACCAAACAGATCTATAAACATGTTGAAAGGACCTGTCATACTTATGGGTTTGCCTTTCCCTACATCAGCGCCACTGAAGGGTTCTTCAGTGGTACACAGATGTTGTATTAAAACACAATTTAAATTTCTTTTGACTAAATTCTGTCTGGTTCGTTGAGGTTTTTTTTATAATTTTAAAGAATTATGTATCGTATCAGATCCTGAAGGTCCACCTAGGTCCCATATCCAACAGCAACTAGACTGAAAGCCTGCAAAATAGGAGCAGCAGAGGGCAAGAATATAATTATTGTAGATGTGTTGCATCCTCAAAGATTTGCCTGTGTCAGAGATGACACCTTCAGCTATTACTTCCACTAATTTTTCCAATTTCTTTTTGAACCTGTATTCCTCTTGGGACTTACAGTGTCCTGTGAAGATGAGTTTCAGTCTTAATTAATTACTGTGCAAAGAACCACTTTCTCGGTCGCTTGTGAATTGGCCTCCTGCGGCTTTCATTTGCTGCCCCCCATTCCTGTCCCAGAAAGCACGGTGGACAGCTGGTCTCCAGTAATCTTCTCTGTGTCACAACCTTCCATAGCTCTTATCCATGTGCCTACTTAGTCATCTCTGACTCAGGCTGAAAGTATTTTCTAGTTCAGGTGCATCCTTTTTCAGATAGTAAAAAACCAAAGTCTTGTTCTGTCTGTACTTCCATCATAGTTACTCTTCCATGTTTGCTTTTCTGTTCTTAATTCCTGTCATTGTCTTTGATTTTTTGACAGTTAGGGAGCCCTGAGCTGGCATTTTTATTCACCAGTCTTGTTAACTCTCAAGGCTGGGTTCTGAAATGACCAATTTATAGCCCATCAGTGCACATATAGAGTTAGGATTACATTCTGTGTGCATGATTTAACATTCTTCTGCCCGAGCTCCATCTGCCCTTTTACTCCTCAGACATGTAGTAAGGTCTTTCTGCAACACTTTGAAACACTCTTTTTCCTGTCTTGGTATACTGGTAGCTGTGAACTCGATGTCATTAGTCGTCTATTTTCCTATTGCCTGGGAATGTGTTGCCTGGGAGAGGGCCCAGCACAGATCCATGTGCAGTTTTCTGTGTGCCTTTGTGCTCTTAAGAGAAGGGACCATTCTTATCCTTTGTTATCTGTATTTTAAAGCAGTTACCCCACCTCTGCACCCACTGAAGCTTCTTTGTTGAGACAGATTTTCTTCTGAATCTGCACTTTCCACTTAGAAAACACCAACGTGCCCAATGGCACAGGTGAAGGAGGCTCTTGGAATTCAGTGAAGAGTTTATGTTGGGAGGGACCTTAAAGCTCATCTTATTCCAGTATCCCAGGTTGCTCAGAGCCCCATCCAGGCCTTGAACACTTCCAGGGATGGACCATCCACAGCTTCCCTGGGCAGCCTGTGCCAGGGCCTCACCACCCTCACTGTGGAGAATTTATTCCTAACACCTGATCTAAATCTACCTTCTTTCAGTTTAAGAATAAGTTGTAAAATTAGTTTTTCCAGGCATGTAGGCAGAGCAAGGATTAACTTTGTTACTGAAATGCTATTCTAAAGAAGTTTTTCAAATAAGGAAGCCTTTAGTTTATCAAGCATGAAGGCAACTTTGAAGAAGAGGTGAAAAATATCTGTTTCTCTTACTGATCCTTTACAGGTATAAAGCTGCTGTTTGTATATCACAGAAAACCATTTGCCATATAAGTAGATTGGAGAATGCCAACTTCGTGTGTCATAGTACTCCACTAAATTTAATTTAAACTCCCTAAGATAGATAATGTTCACTAAAGGTGCAGTAGAAAAGGAAATACTTAGAGCTAAAAATGTCAAGGTTTCCTCAAGCTTCTCAAGGATTTTCTGATCCGCTTCCTTTCACCCCCAGTACCCACACTCATGCTGTCTGGTTATGCAGAGCGCTTCAGAAATAAAGCTGATCAGTAGCTTATTGCTAAAAAATAATGCCAGTGTTCACTGTGGACTAAAGTGTTTTCCAAGCCATTTTGCTCTCTCTGATTTCAGCAAACATGGCATTGATTCACAGAGTAGTTTGGATAAACAGTTGTGTAGAAATAGCCCGTTTGAATTGCATTCTCTTTGGAATTCGGAGTGTCTTACAAGTCAGGTGGTACTGGTGCTCTGTTCTGATTGCATAATTTAAATTTCTAAAGGGAGGAAATGAACAACTGAGAATAATGACCATCAAGGTAATAATGGGGATCCTTGTTCTTGCACAAACACCCTTTCAGCTCTGGAGAAAGCAACCATTTCCCTAACATTTGTGAAAACAAAAAAATGGTTCAGTTGAACGTTCATGAATAATAATAAGGCATGAATGTTATCTGTAACAGCTGTTGGGTGAGAACTGGCATGTAAAGCAGTATTTTCAAGCATTCACTTCTTTGTTGAAAATCATGAAGTTTTTGAAAAAATCCGACCATTGAAATAATAAAGCTCTGGTGTCCAACAGCAAAGGCAAAAACCCAAAGAATGTTGGAGGGTTTTGATATTTCCTTCATTTTATGCACTGTCTGCAGTAACCCCTGGGAGCCGGCATGGCTCGTGTCAGTAGCACACAGACAGACCTCTGCACGAATTCCTGTCAGTGAAGCTCTTAAATCAAGGAGGAAACCTTGTAAAATATTTGCAGTTTCTGTCTGGTGGGCTAATTCACAAAATGTTTGAGCACTTCTGGATGAGATGTAAGGAGTGATACAAATCTCTGAATCATCAGTGGGATTTCTGTTATGCGATTTGGGTTTGGTTTCTCACTGTATCAAGTGAACATCATTTCAAAGCATAAGAAAGGGTGAACAAATGGACTTACAATTGCCAGTTTCATTTGAGAGCACTTTGTGTATGGAAATCTGTGGTGAGTTGTCAGTTTGATTGCCTGTCCATTTCAATGACCATCTACTTACTCCCTGTTTCCTGGGTGGCCCAAGTGAGATCTCAAAGGGTGCTCAACAGTCGCTTTGTCAGAGAAGGCAATAAAACAAGTAAAGCCCCAAGCTATAGCGTTCTGCCTGGGATGGAGTGATCCTGGAGCTCAGACGAAGCCTGCTTTTTGGTGGCTGGCAAGTGCATAGATCAGTATGGAACTGTGAAGTTGAGAGAAGCTGAAATCTTGCAAATGCCTTATTTTCTGTTGGACTCAGCAAAAGAATTTACTTCTTACGGTTGCCACCTCATTTTCAGAGTAAGGGTGTAATAATGTTTGTAGGAGTAACTTCTCTTGCTGTAAGAGTTACTCAAAAGATTGGCCAAAATCAAATAATTTGGGAGAAAAAGGGAGGCGGATTTCTCCCCTCCACCCCACCATTCATGACATGGTGCAGTTCAAGCTTGTTACCTTCCCATGTAATCTGCTCATTTTCCCTTGTCAGAGGCACTCCCAATGCTGTATTTACAGCAAGGGGATTAGGCTGGCAGCTCTCCAGTGATGCTGGAAACTGCCTTCATGAGCCCCATTTCAGCTGAGGTTGTCAGCACTGATTGATTTTCATGGTTGACAACTTCCAAAATGCTTTCAGATTGTAATTTCTCACTGGGTCTGATATGGGGGAGGTATTTTTATTATCCTTATTAATAGTATAAATAGTATTATCTGCATACTTATGCATATAGAGATTAGGGGCACAGACTGGCATGAGCAGTTGGTGTCAAGCTCCACGTTGGCAAGGAATAATCTCATCAGGACTTGCGTTGCAAAATGTAGCTAGTTTGTTATTTTTTTCAAGGTAAATGAATATTCACCATAAATTTTCACGGATTTTACTATTTTTGTCATTGAGGTTTAATAATAAGCATGATGGAATTTGGGTTCTCCTTTGGGACAATCCACTGGGTTTTGTAACTTTTAAAATTGTGTACCCATTGGTTTCAAAGGTGAGTGTTTCAGTGAGGTTTTGGGAGAGCTGTGTTTGAGCAGGTGTTCGTCACTTCATGTGGCATGTGTCTGTCCAACTCCTTTTTCACTTACTTGCTGAGACACTGCACTCACAGCAGTTCCACCTCAGGAGCAGAGCCAGATGAGCATTGCATAGACCAGCAGAGAAACATCTGCTGAATCCTCTAAACATGCACTTTGACCCAGGTTTTTCCCATTCTGTGAAATACAAAAAGCAAAACTCATTGAGGGCATTATTATTATATGGAACATCTGTCTGTTTTGTGATATGAAGACAATATACCCTAATGCTTTGAAATTAGCTTTGTTCCTGTTAAGGATAACCAAAAAAAAAAGCACATGCACAAACAAACCCCAAGCAAAAGGATCTCTGTCAATCGTTTTGCTCTGAAAAATGGACTGACCTTTGTGGGAAATACATTACTCATGGAAATAGGAAATCACAGTGTCTAATGAGAGGAAGTTTCAGAGTTGGATCAGTTCACTCATCTTTGGTTGAAAGGATACCCCTTTAGCCAGAGAAAAAGTCTTCTTAAGTTCAGGACTGAAATATGCTGCTGTTCATGTAATATTTTTTTTCCTACAGCATAAACATTAAAGAAAAATTATTCCATATGAACATTGTCGTTTATGGCTACAGTCTTGAGCATTTGCACAAAAAGTGTGCCCTGTATCCCCCCCCGAAGCACACCTGTGGTAAACCTATGACCTTATTTCACTTCAGTAGATGCTTCCCATATAGCCTGTGGACCAAGAATCCCCTGTGTAAGTCATTGTGTAAATATGTCCCAAAGACCAGCAGCCCTTTCCTCCAAGTTTTTCTTTGCCTCTGGGTACTGAACTCAGCAGCAGGACCCTTACCATGACTCTCAGAAGTGATGACGAAAAGTCCTCGACAGGGCAAGGCAGGCAGAGGCCTTGGCAGCTACTGAGTCCTTTTAAAATACAGGGATGAGCTGTGGCCTGGAACTTCTTCCTTTCTTTCTTCATGAACCATATTTAGTAATGATTTGACTACATTTATGAACTCAGTATTTCTGTTGACATCACAGTGTATTTACGGGAAACTTCATATGTGTAGAGAGTCACGTTTTGACTGCAGGTAGTTTCTTAATCTATAGACCTACTAATAAATATCGAGTGACATATTCCATCTATAACCATTATAATCCTATGGGGCACACAGAGGAGAGGGGTAGATTGCCAGAGTGAAAAAACACACAGTTTACCTTCTTTGGGAGGCACAGAGGATTGCTTACAGGTAGCTGGGTTATCCCTTTTCAAAGGATATACCAAGGGACTCTCATTACTTGTTATTGATGTGGGCCTTAGTCTAGGTATCCTGGAATTCTTGCACCTGAACAGTCAGTCTACTCTACTGGGTTCCACTCTTGCACACTGAGGAACTTCCCTGCATCAGACACAAAATTTGGTCGAAATATTATTTTGACAAATTCTGGCCATGTCTATGAATGTGGCATACACTTACTGACCTGCGAATGTATGGGGTAGTTCATTTCACCAGAAAGTTCAAAGACATTTGTCATTCCTCTGATCTAGATTTTACTTCTTTGTAGAAGTAGTGCTGCTTAATTAGTCAGATCCCTCCTCTGTCCTTTTATACTGAGACAGTAATTACTGTTCTTTGTGTCTTTTATTAATTGAAATAAATGCTTCCTTTAAAAAAAATCTTTTTAGTTCTACGTAATTTCTGTAATGAATCTACATGTGAAATTGATCCCTCTTACTCAGCCTGTGCCATGAGAAGAGACAGGGCTCACGTGTGCTAAACTCTTCTTAATCTTGGTTGTTCTGTGATATTTCACATACTTTTTTCCCTGAACTGTAGGATTGTACATGGAATGGCAAAACCTGCTCTGCTTAAGTGGGAAAGATCTCTAAGATCACTGAGTCCAGCCATTCTCCAAAAATGCCAAGTCCAGCACTAAACCAGGTCCCCAAGTGTCAGATCTACACATCCTTTAAATCCCTCCAGGAATGGTGACTCCACCACTGCCCTGGGCAGCCTGTTCTAATGCTTCATAACCCTTTTTGGGAAGAAATTTATACTGTATTGTTGACAGCATTTGTTTATATATGTTTCAGATCTTCACTAAAATCAATGTTGTCTTTCTCATTGAGCTTTTCTAGATTTTTTTGCTTTGTAAATTGTAAGATCCCATTAGACAGCAGTAATCATCTAGAGGACATGCCACTGACTTACCCAGTAGTATAGCATTTTCGATTTCGTTTCTATCAATTTTAGCTGTGCTCACTCTGTCTCTGCAAACTGAGCACAGTGCTGCCCATCAGATTGTCCAGATATTGTTTCTGGAAGGCTAATCCATCACAGCTTAAGCCATGAGTCACAGATCCTTGTGGGCATTTCAGTGCTTCTCTGCTAGTGATGTGTTTTCGAGATGTCAGGTCTTGGTGAGTTTTGTTCAGCCAGTTCTTTTCCTAAAGCTCCCTGTTTGATTTTTCACTTGGGAGGCTTTATACAACAGTTGATGGAAAGTAGGGGTATGCTGCTGTATTTCCCCTCACTTCCAGATCTTCAAAGGTCAAGCAGAATGTTATTGAACCCCATGGGAGTTCTGTCACTTACCTAGGAGAACACAGGGGTTGAGCCCCATATCCTTTCTTCCCACGGGTTGTTTGTGAGACTATCACAGAGATTCTCTGTACTCACCAGTTTTAAGTATTAGAGGAACAGGGAGCAGGAGAGAAAGAGAGAATTTTGTTTTGGGGCTCAACTTAAACTCCATAACGAATATAAAAATGTCAAGATCAGTTAGACCAACATGAAGAATAGTGCTTAAAATGCAATGTTTAAAATGAAAACCAAATAAAATTCAGTCTGTCTGCCTTGTCCTTATGTGGGTGGCTAATAAAGCACATATATGCATTTTTTATGTAGGGTCAAGTTGCATTTCTGATTACTCCAAAGAATAGTTTTGGCAGTAATTATGCCTATCAAGAACCGTTTGTGTTCCCCTGCTTGCTCAAGGGATATACCTAACAGGGAATGTGAAAAAAAAGCTCCTGGAGTGCACTCCACTGTTAGAATAATTCATGTGGAAGTGGCAATGCCAAATCTTATGGAGAAGTGCTTCTTTTCCATGTTTGTATCTTATCCAGAACACACTTAAGTGGGGTTCCATGCTGGCCACAAGTCAGCAAGTCCTGAAATGCCCTGATTGACTGGAGGTCAGTGCAGCAGGTTTTGTTCTGGATCTGCCTATCTGCTTACCTTCTTTATCTTGCAATATCTTTTATTATTTTAATTAGCTCTACCTTCTGCAAAGAAACTAGTCACACTTTAGTGGTTGCCACAGGGAAGGTTGTGATTAGAGAGCTCAAATATTCCTTCAGGTAAAGAGTATCTATCCTGTAGTGGACTCAAATTCAACTCTTGTATTTAACACTCAAAAGACTTGCACCTGCAAGGTGAGGCATGTTTTAGAAGAATTTTTTGTTCAGGTTGCTGGATCTCCACAGGCTTTGGCTTCAGTTAGTCACCTTATATGAAGGATGTATTTTTTGGTTTGGGTTGGCTTGAGGAAGCTGGAAGAGACACTGCTCTGTTTTTGAGGGAAAGAACACGTAGAGGTGAATGTGGTGTGTGTACTGCCAGCTCTTTGGTCCTAAATGAGCAGCACAACCACAAACAGTCAACAGCCATTTCATTTGCTAATTTAAAAATTAGTGGCTGAGAGGAATGCAGTTTCAAGGCAAACATGAGATACACAAGGAGGAAAGTGATTTGTAGAGCTAGAACAGGAAAACAAGGAAGATGGAAGCTTGAGAGGATAGCAGGAAGAAGGGAGGGAAACAGCCTGACAATGAAATCGATTAATTTACTCGTTCTCCCAATGGATGCATAAAGCTGAGCTGATACAAATAATACTGTACTGTAGGGAACAGATTTGTAATGGGAGAGACACATGCAGTATAAGCTCATTTAGCTTGTTTAACATGTAATCATTGTTTTGCACAGGTTTGGGAGTATTTCTCACAAAAAATTTTGCTGGCTAGGCTAGCTGTTAAGTAGTGAAAGCCCAGTTACTGAGCAAAAAATTAGAGCTGTTTTGCTTTTTCTTGATCACAGGCTGTTTGATCTGTCCTGCCAAAATAAGCACCCACTTAACTCGATGGGGTGGCAATTTTCACACATTACATTCTGCATTACTCCGACTATCCAATGCGCAGAGGAACGTGAGAGTCTCAGGATGCTTACCCAGAGTGGTAAGCACATTTTTAATCCAAGATGATGCCCTGGTCATGGCCAGAGCATATATCAATCCTGAAGAAATCGTAGAAGGAATTGCTACAAAGCTTACAGAAGGAACAAAACCAGCGGCTGCCTGGCCTAGCTTTGAACTTAGCAAGTCCAAACCTTACCTTCCTGACAAACTCCAGGTGCACTGCTAACCTGCCTCCAGGTGCTCTTTGCTACAACATGAGGATATGGTTGCAAGGGCTACGCCGAGAAATGCCTTTTTCTTTTGTAAAGGCAGATCTTCAGTTTCTAAGTAGATAGATAGGCTAACACACACTGCTTCACTGCCTTGCAGTTGTGGGAGTTCTGTTGGGGTTTCTTTATGTTTGTTTTCCTTTTCATCTTATTTTTTCCTAAGCTTTGTTATAGTGGCTTTTGTTACTTATTTTTCTCAGAATAATTGAAGTCACCTGTAATAATAGTAAGTTAATAATCAAATGCATGTTTGAATTCTGTATCAAAATCAAGACTATATCAAACACGAGATAATGAACTTCACGTAAATTGACCTACTGGTCTTAGGGCAAGTGTCCTTTTTAATGTGTGTGAGAGGGGACAAAGAACAAGATCAGAAGCAGAGTATATGAAAGCAACACTTATATTTAGTTAGAAAAACAAAATTTCATCTTTCAGAACCGTCTAAGAGCTTTTGGCTCCTATCTTGTTTTGAAAACCTAATCCAGAGGGGTTCTGTTTTGCTTTGGGGTTTTGTTTACTTTTTTTCCCCAAAAAATAATTGCCCATTTCCTGTATTCTAAGCAGTTAAATGTTACCTCTTTTCTGAGAATTAGATGAACCAGGAGGTTGGAGCCTGCACTCAGTTACTGCTCTTCAGTCAGGGCACAACAAATAGCCAAGCTGCAGACTTGGTTACTCAACTTCTAAGCTAATGTTGCAGTGAATTTTTTTTACAACTGAGAATCAGACAGATGACGTGCTAGATTAGTCTGCATTCACTCGAATGCCTTTTTTTTAGGCAACTGGAAGACAATATATTGAAATAGCAGTGATGAAAGTCTAAGGGTATAAGAGTTTCACAGACAGATGATATCTTTTGTTGCCATGACTGATATGCATGGGAAAGCGGGACAAGCTTTTGATGACAGTTATTTAATCAGCTGAAATATCAAAGCACATTCTCTTATCTGTACAGAGTGGAGATCATGTTTTCTAAGACATTCATGATGATTCAGTAGTTCTTTAAATACTCCTGTTAAAGTGTGTTTAAATCAGCCAGTGGGAATGAAGCATTACTGTCTCTGCTATAGGAAGGTGAGTGTTCAGAATAGACTCACCAAGTCTGCTTGGGAGACATCCAAAAGGTTTCTTCAGTGAGTGTTTTTTGAGCACTGCCAGAAGAACTAGTTGAAATTCAGCAGCCCTTCGTATGCTGGGCACTGCAGTGAGGTGCTCATTTCAAGTTGATGAATGCACTCAATGAGAGCAATTCTAGGATCATGTACAGGGGAAAGAAATTGCTCGCTCCAGGAAGAGCTCTCCTGCCTGCCCTCGGATGTTTGGCCTTTTTTTAATGGCAAGCTGTAGGAGTCAGCTGCCAAATGCATTTCCCTGGTGTGGCAACAGGATGTATAGTGTATTCCCATCTAGAGGATTCACTTGGGCTGTATTTCTTTATTGTTATGAGGACTCCCTGCTGCTAGATCCATGGCAGAGAAGAGGCAATGTCTCTCAGGCAAGAATGCTTAGTATTTCATAAAATGATGCTGCAATTAGAAGAAATTTGTAATGTGCCTTTTCTTCTTTTCAAGTTTAGTTATTCCTAGGAACAACACTGAATGTTTGAGATCTCTGAAGGATATATATGTAGAACTATTTAATATTTAAGCAGTACTGTATTTCATTGCATACATTAATTTTTCTTTTAGTTTCTATGTTTGAAGGGTATATAAACACTGGATGCCAGAAGGTCCTATTTAAGCTAAGAAATTTAGCTGGCTTGTCACTGAGTTGAGAATTACAATGGGAAGATTATTATTGGCTTGGAGCAGGATGTTCTAACTTCACTCAAATCCCAAAACTCCTTACCCTTCACACAGTATTTTAAAGGAACAACAGCCACTTGCAACTGGTCTGTCTCAAATCTCTTGTACACCTTATGTTTGTTAGTGTTTATGCACATGTTTCTCTGGTGCATAAATTATCTGTATAAAGAACAAAAGTAGATAGACTATAAAAAACAGAAGCTGTTTAACGTACAATACCCAGAATTAACAGGTATGCAATAAGCCAGTCTCCATGGAAGCTCCTTTTACCATCTTGAACAGGTGTTCCAAGGGGGCTTCACTGGTTCTCTGCTGAGTCTCTGCATTTTTACTTTAAAAGAAATTTAATAACTAGAGGAAGAATATATGAGTTCTGCCCCTGATCTTTCATTTACAATAATCCAAGGGAGTTGCTGTAACTTTTTTAAAGACTACAAAGACCATAATTCTCTCCAAATCAACATATGCTTTCATCTACATACTGTTTCACCAAGTGATTGCATTGTTATGGTTGTTGTCCTTTCTCATCAATGTTATTTTCTATCCCTGCGCCTCCAAAAAATGTAGGATCTCTCCCTATCCCTGCTTGCTTGCATATGGTAGAGGTAGAATGGAGGGAGAAAGCCTGCTTGCCAGTTTGAGCCCATGACACCAGCCCTTACAGAAACCAGAGGCTGGTGAGAATCGGTGAGGTATTCCCAGTCTGTGATAGCAGTGATGGTAGATGGTAAGGTCCATCTCACTCCCATCGAGCAAAACCAAAAATGCTCTAATGAACTCTTTCTTTTCATCTCACTTACACGAAAGTCACTTCGGCCTGATAAAGTGAATTTTTGCCAAAGGGTCTTTCTCAAGACCTTTCTCTCATGCTTCTGGTAGTTGAGGCCATGGAGGGGCCTTTATTTAAAGCCTTTGGCTTTGAGACTGGGCTGTAAGTCACAGGAGCTCCTCTAGCATCTGTGTGCATCAGACAATTCTGAAACAGGGACCATTAGGTGATGTCAGTAAAAATATCAGTAAATCTCATCTAGACAGAATTGTGTTTTCTAAATCGAACCAGCATATGCAAAATTAGTTAGGATGGCTGAGCTAGACTTACTGAAAGCTGATGTAGTGTGATTTCCTGGGAGAATCCATCTTCTCCAGCCTGATGTCACATTAGTTCCTCTTCTTCCTCAGTTCTCTTGAGTCTTGCCCAAGGAGGCTTTTATTGTCTCCTTCAAAGGAGGCTCTTTCAGTTAAATTGCCTCATTTGATTCCTGGTGTGCTGGTCAGGAAACTTACTGCAAATACCATTCATTTCTTAGTCTTCCAACTTCGAAAAGGAGTTTCAGAAAGCTGGGAAGAATGAGGCATGTAAAACCAGGCAAATCAAACATTCTCTGAATTTGCTATCAGCACTAATCATGCTTAAAGAATTTTCTAATGTTGCCACAGCAGGCAGAACTTGTATAATTGGGTTTCCATCGTACAATTGATAGGAAAATTGTTGGAGTAGTTGAGTGTTGGGTGAGAGAACCAAAAGCAACCCTTTGCAGTTGCTGTTGTGATCAGGCACAGCATTGTTCCATCTGTACAGTGTCTGGTCCACTTCACTGACTTGAGGTCCATCCAAACTAACTGGAGATCTGTGTCTTGGCTGTCCTTGTTAAGAGGTGTTCACTGTACGGGTTGTGAATGTAGTCCACAAAACCACAATGATGCCTCCCAGAGTCTGCCTCAGATTTTAGGCATCCAGCAAGTTTCCAAGTCAGTCATCTCAGGTAGATATCTAAAACTTGGATGGGATAATTCAGGGCTCTTTTCTGTCTCTATGAGAAATGGTCTTTTATATATTTGTTTTGGTTTGCCCTTAGAGGGGTGTAATTACATGCTTTGTTTTCTTTTCAATAAAAAAATAAATGTAGAACTAAGAAGGCATTAGTAGAGCATAGTTGTGATTAAACAATACTTTCAGATTTCAAAACTGTCCTAGATTCTTTCAATTTCCAAAAAGTAGACTTATCGTAAGAGTAACTCCTGCATCTGCCTTCCCCTCACCCATCTGTTTGGTTGGTTTTTTTCCCAGTTGTCCAGTACTTTCCTGGAATATGAGTAATGATTTTTATGTCAGCAACAATTATGTTATTTCCTTTTTAAATGCTATACATGACCCTATCTTTGACGTTCACAGCTTCCATGAAAGAGAATACGGAGTTGGAACCAATTTGGGTTATAGAGTGGGGAGGGAGGTTTTTCCCTTGGGCAGCTTCTATGCTTTTTCTAAATTAAATTTAATCTTATCAAATTAATTAAGAACAATTTCTTTTAAACATGATCTAATCCAGCTGCCTAATGGAAAGACAAGCTAGTTTTTTCAGACTAAAGGAAAGCAAACTATCCCTTTCCTCTTTCTTCCTGGCTCTCTGCCATTCAATGAACACCAGTACTGGCCTGCATTGTAGAGACATGAAAATGGGCACAGCGGACCCTTTGTACTACAGTGCTTAGAAATGAAATCCATGAGATTTTGTAGATTTTACGTGTTCAGAACACTGAACAAGGTAGGCCAACCTGCCGAATATTGTCATATTTTGACATTATTGCAAGGTGCAGCTGGCTGTAGTAACTGGGAGTTGCTGTCCGAGAGCGATGGGTACCCAGTGCAGAGATGAGTGAGAGATGAGTAAAAGAAGGATCTCCATATCATGAAATTTGTCATGGCACTTGGGTCAGATAGGTGTTCTTGGGCATTAAATATGGTTAGGTTTCAGGATTGCTTTGTGAAGCAGTGGTGTCCCACTGTTGTAAAATGGAAGCCCTTATTTAGGGCACTGCAATTCAATACATGCATTTTGGTGCTTCAGTGCTGTGGTAGGGTATTCCTCCTTACTTACCAGAGGAGGGGAAAAGGCTTTCCCTCTTACCTTCCGTACAAAGTAAGGAGAAAAAGGGGAGTAGGATGGCTGTGAGACTGTATTATGAAAACAACCTTTAACCTCATGGCTATTAGCCCTTGAGGCTTAAAAGAGATTTGTATCTGATAGGCTATAGGCAAGATTTCACATGTGATTCATTCATGCCTCTGGAATACCCTCCTGCCCAGGCTTGCCAAAAAGGCAGCATTGTTATCAGATGTATCTGAAACCTGCTTGTAGGCCCCCTTGGCTGTTCAGAGTGTTTATCATCCTGAGCTGTAAGTTATTCCCCCAACACTGTTTTTAACTAAGTTTCTAAGCAAGCAAGGTTTATGTGAATGTGCTGTATTTCTGTTGAATCCTCCACCAAGTTATCTGGAGTAGAGAAGTCTGATAAACTCCAGTCAAATAGGAGTAGTCACCTTAAAGAGAGGAAGGTCTACAAACTTTATTGAAAGCAGACAACACCACAGAGGAGAGAGCAATAATCTCAGAGGGGCAATGGCTACAACCTCTTTTCATGCAATAGAAAATCAACACCATTTTTAATTAGAATTTTACAGTTTTTCGGTAACTGCCTTCTCTTTGCGTCTTATGTTCAACAAAACAATGGCAAGAAAGTTGAAATGTGTGGATTATCTCATTAAGAAAAATTGACTGTGATCTTTTTGCATGTCCCATTCCCTGCTAGCCTTACTGTTGGACTTAATGGAAATTACACACAAAGGTTGGTCGCGGACTGTTATGGTTTGATCTGTTCTTTAATTCATCATTCTCCTTTTTGTTCTATATTTACTATCTTCTGTATAGTAGAGAGAAGATGGATGATTACTATGGGCTCTCAGCATTGAAATGTACATGAATTTATTTGGGGTTTTTACAGCTATTCTCAGTTCTAGAAGCACTATCTGAATTAGCTGTCTCTTTAAAGTCATTGTGAGTGATTTTAAAATAGGAGTGGGGTGCTTGCTGGAGAAGGGAGAAAGGAAGACACTGGCATCTGCTGCCCGTTAAGTCCATTAATTGAAAAGAAAATACTGCTGGTGCCAGAATGTACAGCCCTGCTTCTAATTAAGCCTAGGAAAGCAATGGGCTGGTTTTAATTGAGAACAGCATCTCTCTTAATGGTGCCAGCAGCTAAAAAACACAAATGGATTCAAAGCATGAAACACAAGCAAGACAGTGGTGACTCTTGATTTGTGGGGTCAATCTTTGTGCCATACTTGGAAATCTGCAGCATAGCACAAGACCTGGAGGAGTAATTGAGTCCCAGTTACCAGCAAAATCATGTAGACTTTCCTAGGTCTGAGAACAGGGTGTTTACAATACAAATTAGCAGTAGTCATTAGTAGTGTGTCCTTTCAGAAACAGTTAAGGAAGCAAGTATTTCCTGATAGCTTTGGTGGCAGGAGGAAGCAGTGCCATGCCTTACTTTGCTTGAGGCGGTATGGTTCCAATTAGTGTGGCCTTCACACTCGAAATGCTTTCTGCCCAGGTCACCCACGGGTTCAGGCATTTGGTGTGTGCACCACATTTCAATCCCAGATCCCTTAGTTATTCCTACCTGCCATACCAGTGTAGGAGACCTCAATAAAAACCGTCATTCTGCAGTGGTCAGCCATTAGCAGTTTTGTGCTGAAAAAGGTCCTAAACCATTTTTAGCCTGGTTTCTGAGGGGAATAAGGTGTATGTGATTGTATCATCTAATTTCATGCATGCCACTCCTGTTGTAAAAGCTTTTGAATCCACTAGGCAATTTCAGCTGGAAAGTTCAGTGAAAATAGGTGGCCAGGCAAAGCAAAGAGACACAAATTAATTCCTTGCTTGAGGGGAGGGTTAGGGGTAAGCTCAGCTACATTATTAGACATTAATGAATCCACGTGGGACATATGCCTCTGCATCCAGAGAAGCTCTGAGTAGAGCTCCTGCTGTTGTTAGACATGGGATAATCAAACCCCAAGCCCTGGGAAATCATCCTTTACAAGTCCCACGCTTGCTTGCTTTCTTTGATAGGTAAAAGTTTGCATCAACTTCAGAAAATATCTCTTTCTCCAGAGCAGGAGGTTTATCCTTTGCCCAGCCATCTGTTCCCCCTCACCCCATGGAGAAACTGCAACACTGAGGCTTACCCACCATTTCAAAGCAGCTTTTTGATCCATATTCGCTGCCTTCCAGCACAGACACCACTGTCCTCTGCAGTGAATGTATTAGATGTATCCTGTGTTCCTTCTAGGAGATACGAGCCCATTTTTTGCAGAGCCTGTCTCTTTAACTATAGACAAAACCAAGGCTCATGGCTCCAGGAGCAGCTGTTTCTGTCTATTTTATCAGCTAAAGTGTCCTCCCTCACACCAAGCTGCAGACATTTGACAGAAGCCAGGGCTGGGGACAGAGAAGTATCTCAGGTCCATCTGTTGCCTTGTGGTTGCTGGGCTAGTTACCATATTGAGTAACACTCTGAAATCTGAGGTGCTTCTGGAACTACAGATTTGGTGAGAATGTGTACCTTGAGTGATGGGTGACACTTACACTGTGAAGGGACAACACTATCTTCCCAGTCCTGCCTGGAATAAGTGGTAGCTCACAGTGCCAGCTGCTTACACCTGAGTGCCTGAAACCAGCCTCTGTTCATGAAACAATTCCCAACCAACACCAAAGTGCCTTTCAACAGGAGAGGTTTTAAAGAGGACTTACGCCCCAGTCGTTTCAAAAGTGCAATTTGGAAGGGGACTGAATCATATCTACCTCATCCGGAAGGTAGGAGCAAGTCAACAGGGAATTTGCTATCAGTCTGGGATTTTTATCTAATATTCATGCAGCTTAAAGTCTGGTTTAGCTTTGGCTCTAGTCCAGATCATTTAGTAGCCTGGCTCATTTGTCTCAGGCTATAATGACTTGGCTATGTTTTTAAGCAGCTGCTGTGAGCTTAATCGTGGGTTTAAACGTGGCTTATGTTTTCATGGTAGTGGTCGCTAAGTCCTATGTGCATGTTGTAAGCCTTTTGTCACAGTACCTGCTGGGTTTTGCTCTTGATTGTAATGCTCAACTTTATCATTTCTAACAACTTTTTCCTGTAAAAAAACAGCCTGTGATTTGTTTTGAGGTGTGTTTTCTCACTTTGCCATCTGCAGTAGGGTGAGCTTCTACAATCAAGTCCTTCATATGCAAAATGGCAGAAAGTAATCACTGAACAGTAAATTGGCCAAGAAATATGATTAAGGGTGAGGGGAATCAATATTATTTACAAATGCTCGTTGCATGTTGCAAACAGTTTCAGCCAAAAAAATTAGAGATATTTTTTTCTATGTTAAATGGGGGAAAGGTCTGAGATCCATATAATCAAAGTGTTTTGGTATGAGCAAAATGACTCTTCTACGTGAACTTTGTCATTGACCTCTTTGATGAAGACAGGCTGAGAGAGTCAGGATTGTTCAGCCTGGAGAAGAGAAGGCTCCGGGAAAGTTGGAGAGGGACTCTGAGCAAGGACCTGGTGTGACAGGACAAGTGGTAATGGCTTTAAGCTGATAGAGGGCAGGATTAGATGGGATATTAGGGAGAAATTCACCCATGTGAGGGTGGTGTGGCACTGGAACAGGTTGCCCAGAGAAGCTGTGGCTGCCCCATCCCTGTAAGTGTTCAAGGCCAGGTTGGATGGGGCTTGGAGCAACCTGGTCAAACGGAAGATGTCCCAGCTCCTGACAGGGAGTGGAACTGCATGAGCTTTAAGGTCCTTTTCAATCCAAACCATTTGACAATTCTCTGACTTCAAAAAGCATTCTTTTGTGTAGCTCAAAGTTTAAGTTTTCTTTGGATTCAACCTATGCTCTGCAGATCCGGGATCCTCTCCATAGTCAGGGCTTAGGATGCCTCAGTATTTCTTTTTTTCTCAAGGCTCAGGCTGCAATGCTGTCTTACCCTTTGACTTCTCCAGCAATGTCTCTTGAGATTTTGTGGTTTATGTGGTTGTGCTGTTGCAATGTGTGCTTGGACAATGACCTGTAAGCATAGTTCCAGTTCTTGGAGTAATGTCTTTGACCTTTCAGGCAGAACAACAGATTGAACTTTATAAACTGACCCGTGTTCATGACTCAGTAATTCTTAACTCTTCTGGGAGCACCTCCTGGGAGGCTGGTATCCAGTCTGGGGCCTAATGACCTGTGCCACTCTTTCTGAAGACAGTCAGGAGGCAGACTGTCTGGCATCAAATGAGCCTTGTTTGCATGTGGATACAGCTCTCAAATCTGAACTCATGCAGAGCCTAAGAGATGGATCAGCCCTGCCTCATGCCAGCCAAGGGAGGCAGGTGCCAGGAGTGCTGCCACTCACAGAGATGATCTGCCTCTGTGCAAGAGAAAAAAATAACCCTGTATCTTTTGTATTTTTCCTTCACACAATCTGGCATGTGACACTGGATGGGCTGCTGACCCCTCAGCTAGTGGACAGACACTGAGCCGAAGGTCAGGTCCGAAGTTTTGCCCCTGGCCTGTTTTTGAGCCCTTGAGCAGTCTGCTTTACCCTGTAGCTCAGTTTTCCATTCATCCTTTGTCTCCAACATTTAAACTATAAGCTCTCAAAGATGCTGCCTCTCGCTGTGTGGTACCTGCTTATACCAAGCACTGTTTGTGACCTGGCTGCTGCTGTCAGCCACAGTGACAGGCTGGAACTGATGAATATCTTTTGTTCCCCTTGACTCGAGTGAGATTTTGCCCCATACCACATGCCTGGCAAGTAGCACAGTGTTCTGGGGAGTTTTTAGCTTCTGCTGAAATTGAGTTTCTAAGGTGCTGTTTGAAAACATGGCCTGCATTCATTTGAGGTTGTGTCTGGTGGTCTAGAAGACAAGCAGAGGTAGCAGGTCTTCTGTGTTTGGAATGTTAGACTGGACAGCAGCATCCCTTTCAATTGCTTTCTGTATATAGTGCTTTCTCTTAAGACAGGCCATGATGAAGGACTGAAAATCTGCTACAAGGCAGCACCTTCATCGTCTGTTCTCATTTCCCTTCTCTGGCCCAGGGCTGAACCACACCTCTGCTCCTCAGCCTCTTCCTCTGTTCCCCACTGAACACACCTGAGCCGTTTACTCGGAGCCTCCCTGGCTGGAATGACTGTTCCCCCATTAGCACAAATGCCAAATCTCCCGGCCCTCCAGTGGGGTTTTTAATGGATCCTTCTGAAAGCCAGTGCTTTATTTTGGGGGCTCTGCTAGACAATAGGCTCTCTGGATTCTCCTCCAGGGGACAAGCTTGTCAATCAAATTGTCACAGACAATAATTACCCCCTGCTTTATTCTCTCTGTCTGTCTTCAGAACAGTCAATTAGAGCTATTGATACAGACAAGCCATTCTCACCAAGTTAGTTTTCAGCCTAATTAAAAGGAACCTGTCAGTGCCTTTCCCTGTAACCCTCGGGCTTCTAATGGTTTCTCTTTGTGTACAGTGCAGGAACTGAAACTCAGCCTCGCTTCTTAGAGACAGAGGCTTAGTAAAAGTGCGGGCTTTCATCTCAGCCTTTCCCTCCGCTATGGTGAGAGGGCGGAATGGAGGGAGGGACAGGAGGATTTTCTAGAAAAGACAGCCCTGTCTGCCTGGTTTTGTCCAGTGTTTTTAAAATTCATCATGTGGAAAGGGAAAACCTCAAACTCCTTGAGAGCACTCTGATGGCAAATAAGTGTTAATTCTCTCTGAGCATAGCGACCTTTAAACAGACAAGTAAAGGCCCGCTTCAGAATAAAAAACATTGCTTTTTTCTGCCAAAATGTTTTGTTCTGACTTTTTTTATTTGTCCTTAAAATGACTAGAACACACAAAAATCTCATAATCTTCAGGATACCGCTGATCTGAAGTGTATTCAGGAAAGTAAATACTTTGACCAGGCTTTCATTTTGCTGTAAGAAAGAAACACATTTCAAACGAATTGTGCCCTCAGCCATAAAATAAACTCCCTGTCCAAACTTTGGGGGAAATTTTGCCATGAGTTTAAACCTTCTGAGATCCAGTGTATGGGGATCTAGTTTGTGGAGAGACAAAGATTCCTTTCCTGAATTAACGGTGTATTTTTTTTTTCCAATTCCATGTTTTTACCGCTGTTGGATCTTTTCTTCTTCTCTTCATTCATGAACTGAAACTTACAGGTAAGTGTAAAATCTTTTTTTTACAAATATTTATGAAAATTTCTTTCTTCTTTGCCTTTCCCCCGTTTGTCTGTGACATTACAAGTAACTTCTGGGGAATGTGTCCCACAGAGAGAAATAGCATTGAGAAAGATGTGCTATGATCCCCAGTGCTCTATAAATACATGTTCCCAAACAATGAGCCATTTGACAAAAAGGAAAGAAAATCCAAACCCGAGTTTCCCATTTAACCTAGCCCCCCACTTTGTGCCAATATTGTAATGAAAAGCATTGGAAATCAGAACTCTGTGTGAAGAAACTCTCTGCTTTCCTTCAGTGAGGCAGACCTCCATTGGAAGTCACAAAATAACTTCCAAGTGTAATTCAAAATGGGAGTGAGATTTTAAACATACCTGCTCATTTAATCAGTATAGCTTTGAGCTCAAAACTCTCTGCACACTCACATAAAGTGTTTGCTGACAAGTTTGCCGTAATAGGTAAGTCTGTTGTAACTCAAAACCTGTCCCAAATCCTTTCCCCCAAACTGCCTCCAAGTACATAAAAGGGAATTAAAAAATATGTAATTTCTGGAGTCTTAGAAAACTTCTCTTCCATCTTTGAAGATGTGTGGAGAGCCAGAAGGGTCTCTGAGATCTGAAAAAGTAGCTTTCAGGTGTTTGAAGCCTGGACTGATGCACCTGGGTGCAAAAGACATCGCGAGCTTCTCCCACCCTCTGTGTGACTTAAGCTACGTGTTCTGTCATGGAGCTTTATAACTTGCTCTGGAGCTCCCTAGTCACGGCTGCATTGTTTGGAAAGTGTTGCAGGTATCTCCCACACTACTGTTTTTGCCAGCAATGCAATTTATTATGATAGCAGTTTGTAGGCAACTGCTGAAAATTCAGTTTTGTTCTCAACCTTGTGTTTTCTGCCTCTTTCCTCCCCTAAATATCTGTGCCTCTGCTGATGTTGTAAAGGCAGAGTAGCTGTCATTGTGCTGCTACTCACCAGTTATAATTTTGTCTAAATTGGATTAAATCTTGTTTGAAATGTGTTTGCTTTCAGACATTTGGTTAATGCAGTACTGCAAAATGATACAATAGCCAAAACACTTAGAAATTACCATTGTTTGAGAAGCTATTTTGCCAAGTAAGTGAACTCCAAAGCAAAGGGTAATTGCAACTATTAAGACTCATGTAAACTGCATGGTTTAAAAGCTGTGTGCATGTTACAGTTTGAAAACTTGAAACATAACAAAATGCCATCAATATTGCATGTACTGTATTTGCAGCACACAGATATCTGAGCTGTAGGTCTGAATTGTGTCTATAAAAGTAGAGTTTCAAGTGATCCAGCTATGGAAGCTCATGTGCACATATGCATAAGTAGTCTTGATATACTTGCACGAGTATATATTGACCTTAAATTGTGTTCGTGTGGGATGTTACCCTTTAAAAAAAAATTAAAAAAATTAAAAATAAAAAACTAAAAAGAAAGAACAAGAACAGCTGTACTGGAGCAGGAATAAAATCCATCTAATCTGATAGCCCCAGGAATACTAAAACAAGGCAAGCATATGTGATACTTCCCTTAACAGTTTCCCAGCTTCCAATTGTTTTCAGTTTAATGACTTCCTGAGCATCAGAGAAGTAGGATGTGGAGGTAAAAATTAAACTTACCAGGCAAATATGGGACAGAATATGGTCTTTCTACCTAAGTGTTTAAACACTGCATACAGCAACATACTGCTTTCTTCCCCAAGTCCCACAGTCTTTCAGGTTCCCAGCACTGCACTCCCTGTGCTCTCCACTGATGTTGGCTTTATCCCACAGGGCAAATAAATACTGTGCACCGGTTTACAGGTTCCTTTGATGTAGCTCTCTTAAAAGTATTTCAGTGTAACTGATAGTTATCAAATGAAGTTGGAGTTGGTGCTGGAAGATTCAAAGCAGTGGTTCTGTACCTGGGAGGCTTTTCTCGTGCTCATCTGAAAGGCATTACAAAGGGCTGCACGAGAACTCATTGCTTTCCTCCTGCATGTTTTCCCCACATTCTCTTCCAGCCTTGGCATTAATGAATATTCTTCCTGGGTTTGTTCAGTTACATGGAACAGTTGGAATCTGTGTCTGTGCCAAAGTCTTTGTGACTGTGGGGGGCTTATGTAGCATTAGAAATAAATCTCTTTGGAGCATCTACCTGCTGTCCTTTTCAGTGCATGATGGATATTGTGAGCCCTCGTTTAATCCTCCAGTGCCAGTGGTTTTCTTGAGTCCTTAGCCAGCACAAATAGCTGGCCTTTACTTTCCCTGCAGAAGAACAGTCATTCATCATCATTGTGACTTAAAAAAGTGCTCTAGCAAGGATGCTCCCTTCAGTTAAAAAGTGTGGCGTTTTGAAATGTAGCTGAAGGCAGACAACATGCACACACTGGAGGAGTGGAGCTGGACATGTTTATGGTATGGAAAAACTGTGAAATGAAAGCACTGGATCTGCACTCCTAAAGGACTCTTCTCTCACATACAACTTTGCCTTCTGTGCACCAAGTCACAATGTCAGTTTGAGGGCTTGTATGGTAGTGATTTTGTCTTGCGAGTTTTTGGGGTTTTTTTCAAATTCTTCTTGAAAACAAAAGACCAGGCTTTCCAGTGCAGTAGTTGAGGGGTGTATCCTTGAAAAGACAGTGTTCAGTAACTAAAGGCATCTTCACAGAAACAGTGAAGGTAAGAGTTACTTAAGTGCAGGAAAGAGAAAGTAACAGAATTACTAACAGTACCATTACTCTTACAAAATGTGTATTTCTGTGCACAGGAATTTGGAAAGTAGCATGTTTGAAAAGAACAGCACTCTGGTTTACTTTTGCATGATGTCAGAGTAAGAATTCATTGCTGAGGGTTGAATGAGATGTGAACTGTCAATTTGCCAGCTGTACATGCTGAAGATTTCCAGAAATTTTGTCTACCATTTTTGGCAAAATGTGCCTTTGGGGTGTTGTCAGCTGTGACTGGGAGGTCTAAATGCGTCTGAGTCCTATTTAGACTCCACAGTCCCATTTATAACAAACTTTTCCATAAAAAAAATCCAAACAGGTTCTGTTTTTGCCTCACTAGAAATCCACTGACTCTAGAATAGTTTAATGACCTTGAAAATTTCCCTGTCCCTCTTTTCTTCAGTTCCTGAACACTGAGTCTCTGGTGTTTTCATATACCTTATATTGAAACATGTCAAACTGAAACAAACTTTTCCTGACTTAGATGTTAGTAAGGAGCTGCACATCTTGAGATAAACAGAAATCTCATGGTGAACAAAATCAAGTCGAATTATACCAGGATGAAGACAGCATACATGAGTCCTGCAGATTTGAATAAAATTTAGCACAAAAGAGAGAAAATGCATCAAAGGTGTTTTCTATCTCGTATATTTAATTTCTAATTTCTCTTGCATAAGCAATTACAGCTTTCCCAGTCTAGTCTCTAACCCTGCTGAGGCTCAGCCTGCATTGCCCACAGTGATGAAGCAGTGCAGGGCAGCCAGCTGGGGTTAAAGCCCTATCAAAGGTATAACACCTCTTTAAGGTGAAACATTAGGCTTGCTGGTTTAGACACTAAACTTTGATATACGTGTGCAATTGTGTGTGAGAGCTTACGTAAATGTTAAATACTCCTGCAGAGCTGCTTCACAGCCTTTCATAGGAAAATTCAACCAGAATTTGTAGTTTACTAAACCTAGATATGTCTTAAAGCCCTGCTGAACGTTGTGTATATTCTCAAGTGAGTTATGTGTAGGCAGCTTAAGTTTTTGCAATGATATGAGGAGTAAAGGGAAAGCATATATCCATTACAGAAACCCCTGGATTTTCTTCTCTTGTATTTACTTCAAAGTAGTATGTGAATCCCTGCTTTCACTGCAGCTATGATATGGCTGTATCAGTGCCAAGTAAAAGTTGCTTAGTGTTGTATTGTTTTCCTCTTTTCTGTTGCTTGTAACATATAATCTCTCAGGCTAAGATATTCCTGCTCAAAGCTGGCCCGTGTGAGAGGGAGGACTGCCATGGATCATCAGTTTGAGTGCAAGTCTGTGGTGGAAGGGAACAGGCGTTCTGTTATGATAACTGGAAAACAATTCTTGCAATTTCTTCTGATATATTATGTTGCTGTTCAGCCCAATAATACACATCCATCATGTCCAGCAGAAGATAGGTTGTAATAGGTATTTGAGAAATGCAAGCATGTAGTTAAATATTGTACCAGAACACACACTTGAGTGGGAGTGCAGTTAATGTCATCCCTTAGCATAAATATTTTTCTTCTTTGGAACATTAATTACACAGCAGTAACTCTTTCTTAATATGTTTTGGCTTATAGTCTTGCACTCAAAATACCAACATAACCAAAAAGATTTACTTCTATAAATTGAATTGCCTTATCCCTTACATGAAATTGTCTGAAAATTTATTGAGAGTTACTCCTAGTTTTCTTGCTTTCTCATGGCATTGTTGCAAACTGATACAGAGCTATGATTTTGATTACAATGGGATAAGAACGGGTAAACTGGCCTCATGCTGTTGTATCACCTCTGTATTTTCTATTCCCTGCTTTTATTCTGGCATTTAATTTGTCTGTACACTGCAGAAATAAAAGACCACTCAGGAGGATGAAGCATGAGGGCTTTTTAAAGCTTGTGATGATTCAGGGTAACGGGAAAAAGAACCAGTTTGTTAAAAAAGATGTCTGAAGAACAGAGCAGGCTGTCTTACAAAGCTTGCTTCCTTGGAGACCTCATGGCTCAGTGTGAAACCAGATGTGCCAGCAAGTGGCCTTTCCCATGCAGCCTGTAGAGCAACGTGTCTTGCCACCAATTTGCTTTGGCAGTTTTACCCTGCTGAGGGTGAGAGGAAGAGGAGTTGCAAATACTTCGTCTGTCTGGATACTTGGACATGTATCTGACAAATGGCATGCTGGGGAAATGGCCTGTGCTGTGGGAGGGTTTTGTTTTTCCTATTCTGTTATTTGAAGATGTGAGTGCTTTATTAGACTAAAGAAAAAAGTCATCAAGTTTGGATAAAGTTACTGCTAGGGCTCCGATTGCTACTGCTACTTCAGTTTGGAGACTCTGATCCCTGCAAAGAGCAGCACTTGCATTCCACTGGTGGGGAGACTGGTGGGTGTCTGCAGCCAGGCAACAAGAGCTCCTGCCTTTCAAAACAAGGCTTCTCTGTTCCCATAAACCTCATTGTAGCAAGCTCAGAACCTAGAAAAGGTCCAGATGTAGAAACACTGCCAAGCTACAGGTCAGCAGCTACAGGTTACCCTCTCTGCCCTCACCACTTTCCTGGGAAGGTGACATCAGGCACTGCTTGCAAAGTTCAATGGCAGCCAACATCAAGTAGCCTGAAAGCCAGACTGAGTCGCAGTGAAGCTGAGCCTGGATGACGAAAGGTTTTGCCATATCTTATCATGTTGTTTCTTGCTTCTCCTGAATTAAAAATAGGTGGAGATATAGTTTCGCCTCTTTCTTTCCTTGTTATTTTTGTTTAGACTCCAAACTGATTAGTTGTTTTAATTATTTTTGAGAGTCTTGAGCTGGCCTTGAGTCTGGAGGGACAGAAGATTTTTAGAGAAAAGAAAGGAAGAACTCTTCAGACTAGCATCAGCAAATGGGCCACAGACATTGGTTTGCATATGTGTGTCCCTTAGAAATGTGCAATATAGTTTTTCCCTTGTCCTGTGAGCTTTGTGGTCCCAAAGATAAGTACTGAGGTTGGAAACTGCCTGGCAGTTCACTGGCTAAAATAAGGCATGCACATCTGGCAGTGTTTAAATCCCCTACATCCCCCTAGAGTACATTCTTGCAAGTCACTATTTCCCGGGCAAAACCATGGCAATCATTCTGATTTTTTTTTTAAAAAAGCAGTAATCAGATTCAGAGAAGTATTTATGGCTTCCCCCTCCAAATATCAATGGCTGGCAGCACCACACTATGGACAGGCTAAGCCAATTTACCTGGGTTCCCAAGCAAAATTATTGCATGAAAATGTAGGGTGTATTAATACCTACACACGTCCTCCTGCAATATCAGCAAATGGTTCAATCAGATGAGCAAAGAAGTAATCCATCTTTCCCAAGAGAAGAGAAAGAGAAGAAAATAACAACCCAAAATCTAGAGTTTCTTACTAGATGTGTTGGGAGTTCAAATGTCCAGAGGGAATAAATGAGCAATGTAAGCCATTGGAATAAAACAGTGAGCTCAGCATCTTACCCTTTTTCACCAGGATAATTCCCTTGACATCAGCTGAGATAAACTATACTAACTCACAGAAAATCACACCCATTACTTAGAATTCACAAAGGCTTATATTATTCTGCTAGTGCATCTCCAGTATTTGTATTCTTCCCCTGGAGAGAGTGTTTCTGAGCAGATACCAAACAAGTCAGGAGATGAAAGATCCTCTTGCCCCTGAGGTATTATGGGGTAGAAGGCTGTCAAAAGGTTGGAGAATCACCATACCAAGCACTGACCCATTCTCAGAATTTGAGCACAGATCTGATTCTAGCAATCTACACCTTTGTAATCATTTTATTTCCCAGTTCTCTGAAAAACCTCTTTCTCTTCCTATTATAACCGTCATTACCAGGAAAATTGTACCCAGCCACAGTGCTGCAATTTTCCCAGGCTCTTACAGCAAGAGGTTGGCAAGAATGTGACCAGTTTGTCTTGCTCCAGCCTCAGTTATATTTTTCTCTTATTTTCCTGCTACTACTATATAGTGTCTTACGAGTATTTTTTGCCTTGAGGTGTTATTTCATCTTTCTAACCTAATATAAGTAAGTAATTTAATCCAGAAAGGAACTTGATTAGCAAATATAAACTAGCAAATATTTATGTGTTTAAGGATGGTGAAACCAATCTCACTGTGGTTGTTAGATGTAAATATGACTGTCGGTGCAGCTGAGTCTTTATTTTACAATTATTTGATCCATAGATAAAGAGTGAAAATTATAAAAAAAAAAATGTGTAAAACCACCCATTCAGTTACTTTGTTGAATTTTACTGTATAGTTGTTCTGTGAAGACTGGTAATTATATGTTTCTCAAGATGAGAAAAGCAAAGATACTGTGTGCTACAGAAATCTCTTCATGTAATGATTTACTGGTGCCATTGACCAACATGACAATTAGTTGTTGGATTTTGTGCTTTTCAGTTTCATTTTTTCTGAGGAGTAGCTTAACTAGTGAAAAATACAGGGAGGTGAGGGGGATTTTTTTTAAGCCTTTAGGAAAAGCGGAATTTGGTGGTCCTACTTTGCAGAGTGATTTTGCATAGGAATTTGTCCAGTTTGATTGTAGGCACAGAAGCCTTTGCCTGAACCTATTAGACCTATTGTTTTCTTGTGGTCTTTCACTGAATCTTCGACCTTACTGGTAAGGTCAAATAGTTTCTTGTGTAGGGCCCGTTCAGTTCTTTAAGGGCTTTAAGCCTCTTACAGAAATGCTCTAACCAAGCATAAGCCGCATCTGTTTCTCACCAGTTACCTGCTGGAGGGCAGTAACAAAGGCAGCTCACAGGATATTTAGTAGGGGTTTTGTTGCAAAGGCAAAATAAAATTACTTTCATGAACTACCTGCAACAGAACTTGTAACTAACTTGAGTCACTTTTAGGAAAGTTGTGACATGCCTGCTGACAGCAGGAGGAGGTCCCCTTTAAGGCTCTGAATCAGTACGTCCAAAAATGTCTCCAAAAATAAAGAAAAGAAAGTATGTTACAAAATCAAACCAAAGGCAAGTAGTGTGAGACATCCTGCGTAGTTTGTAGTGTAAGGCTGCTGTTGGAATTAGCTGTAGCTGTTAAACCTGAGTACAAAGCCACAGTTTTATTTCAGATTATGTTTTCTGCTTTGGAATTTGAAATACTAATCATGAGGCATCAGTGCTCCACAGCCTTTATTGCCATTAGGAGGGGACACAAACTGAAAATCAGTTTCATGTATGGTAAGGAAATCCAAATTTCCAGTCACAGGTTTCATCTAGTGGGTTCAAAAGTCATTTGGGCAGGAATACAGCATACTTGAGAGCAAGGATTTCACTTTGGGGTTTCTTAGCCATACCCTTAGGCTTAGCTTTGAACTCCCAGGGGCCACAATTCCCCTGCCCACTCCTCAGACTGCTGAGGCTCAGTGTTCCCTGTGCATCCTGCTCTAAAAAGCCAGCGAGGAAACATTTTAAGTGGTTCAAATGTTGTGAACCAACACAAACTAGTGTTGCTGCTCTGAGTTTCCAAGTAAACTGTTTCAATCTGTTGCTATCAAACTTCCCACCAGGCCTAGGGGATCCTTAGGTGTTCTCCACTAAAATGTGTAAACTGCAGTGACTGGTGCTAATGCTGCATGTGAGAAGATGAGAAACTGCTATTTATTTGTACATTTGTCACAAACTCTAACCCAGGCCTTGGTTAGTAGGGTGTTGTCTGACCCCACTGGCCAGCCTTTCAATGCCAAGCATGAATTTAGGGTAGTGGAGTCTCACCTCCAGTCTCAATCCAGTGTGGACACTCACTGGTGTAGCTACATTGGATTGTGAGCCTCTGCTTGCAGCATTTTCATTTACTCTGAGCAGTCACCATGGCTGTGGGATGTACCCCCCAGTGCAGGAAGGGCCTTTGGGGCTTTGTCCTGTGGGACCAAAAAGATAGAAACTGGGGTTTGAAAATACCACCACATTTCTGCTGTGGCCATCCTGAGAGAGTTGGCAACCTTGTTTTTAAGAATGGATTCTTGGATAGGGAAGAGTATATAGAATAGCTTCTGGTGCCTTGATTTATATATTTTTTTAATCATATTGGCTTGATAGCCTTATCTCAGCAGCCATTTCTGAGATGGGCTTTCTGCCAGCTTTACAGCCTTGGCAGCTGCATCAATCACACAGGTCACAGCAGTCAGCGACTCAGCCAGCATTAAAATCAGGAACTTTCCTCAATAAGCACATTCACCTTTTTGTAAGAACAGATGGCAGGGACTAATCCAGTGGTTGCTGATGGCACTGACTGTGCTGTGTCACCTTCCAGGGTCTGTGGTGACTGCCTTGAGTGACCGACTGTCACTGCAGCACAGGTAGTTACTGCCAGCCCTGCAGGGCCCGCTCCAGCATGCTAGAGACATAGCTCATGGGTTCTTTGGGAGGAAACAGAAACGTATAATTAGGAACTCGCTCCAATTAAGGAGTGGTTTTAATCAAGTGGATTCTTGAGCCTTTTTTCCCAGTTATCCCTGCCTCTGTTACATGTCACTATAGCTAAACATTGTATTAAAGGCAGTGGATAAGCAGCATGGTGCTCTGGTGGGAGGGAAAATGGTGTATTGATCTGCTTGTAAACTTCACAGCAGAGTAAGGTTTCAGTGCTATTAGTATTAGTGATGCATATGAGAGCGGCTGTCTGGTAGGAAGCAAAAACTACAGTGAAAAGGGCCCCATTATGGAGGTGTAGTTTTACGTGGTTTGGGAAGCATAGCCTCAGACTGTTCTGATGATTGTGGACTCTGCACCTGCTGGTCTTGGAAACTGAAGTGTCTTGTGCTTGTGCAGCACAGGAATAAGGCACTGCTTGGCAATCTCGGGTGTTGCAGACATAAAACAAGGAGTCCAAACTGAAGAGCTGCTGTGTGTTAAACACTAGAAATCAAATGAACTCCGATAATTAATTCACTCCTGTAATCACTGCTGAGCTGCAAGTTATACAGAAAAAAAAAATCTCAAAGTCCTCTGTCCTGTTACCTTGAGAAATTTTTTAATAGCTTTCCATTTGTCAACTGGGGCTTAGATTACTATCTAAGAAAGATGATGGAATTTGCTCCATAGTCATATACCTTCTGTGTGGTATTCCTGCTTTTACACTAGACTAGGAATAACAACCATGGTCCAGACAACAGGTGGTTCCTGAACGGTTGGGTCCACTAAGAGATTCTTTGCAGAACCCACCTCCAGTGCAAACCAGCAGAAAAATAGACCCAAGGCAGGGGGAGAAGGACAGAGCTGGAGAGTGAAGGAGCGTGCTTTGCACGTGGCAGGTCAGTAAAGGATTTGGGAAAATCGGATCTTCAGACTCCAGCTTCCAGGGAGGTAATAAAACATTAGAGCCTGCTGATATAGCTCCTAAGTGGCTGTGAGGAATTGAATCATACATCTTCATTTCAAGTTCAGCAGACAGAGCGCTGGCCTTTTTACAGGATGCCTGGGTCCTGGAGGACAGTAGTAGTTGAAAACTGGCAACCACAGACCTGTTTCTGTTATGTAGAGGCAGCTGCCTGGGGTACTGAAACCAGGGAAAACTGTGTGAGAGATTGGAATAGTGCCTGTCCTCTCTGCCGATCCATCTCTCCATGATACTGCTGATGTGGCATCTTGTGGCTCTTCAAACAGGAACATTAACTGGTGGCCTTGAAACTGGATTACATGAAATGATGGAGACAGACGTGTCCTTTGGTCTCTTCTCTAGGAGTTAAAAATATTTAGGACAAGATTGCTGAATTTTGATCCACATCTGCTTAGGGAGAAGTTCAGAGATTTAAGTTCTTTCTGGCCAGTGACACTTTTAGAGCTGGTTTCTGGAACAGCTTTTCTCCTTACAGTACATTTTTTTCCAAATTACAAATGGTGTGAAATAGGGAATATTCTGCAGGAGCACAGGGGATACCATACGTGAAGGATACTGCTGAATTTCTGATAACCTTTCAGTCTGGTTTGAGTACTGAGTTTACCTTTAGAATATGGTCTGATTCAGGGATAGCAACTGATCTAATTTTTCCCAGAATTTTCTTGTATTTTTACAAGCTAAACCATCTAACTTTTTTTTGTATGAGTTTTTTTTAAGATGTCACAGGGTGCTGCAGCTGTTCTTTTGTATTTCTGTTTCTCTAACCCCAAATATGCTGCTCTGCTGAGTTTCAAATTACCTAGGAGCCATTGAAAATGTAAAATCTAACAGAGCTAAATTTCTTTAAGCAGCAGAAGCCCAAGTACATTCCCCCTCTTCCCGCTTCTGCCCCATCTCTGTCTTTCGCTATGCTTTGCCCATTGTTTAGCCCTTTTTGATTGTCAGGTAGTAAATTCAGCATGAAGAGTGTCTGGGATGTACAGAATACAGCCTCTTGGCATGGTAGGGGGTCTGGTGGATGGAGAGGCAGCGAGTCAGCCTCCTCTTGACCCCCTCGCAGCATCCTCCAGACAGCTGTCAGTGACTGCAGCACCTTCTCCTGCAGAACTCGGGTCTTTTATGGATTTAAAGAAGGTATGTGTATTCTGCAGGGCCCCAGGCAAAATGTTCACCTTTCTTCTCTTCAACTAGGTGCTTATTTCTAAATAAACACTCCAGTCTGCTCTAATGTGTGCTGTGCCTCTTACTCCTGCCCTGGCATTTAGGCAACTGCAGAAAGGGGAAGTCATCACAGAGGGAAAGAACAGTGATGTGTGGCAGGTACAGTGTGGCATTTCAGACCTGTGCTGACTAGTTCTGAATAAATGCCTCTTGTTACTGATGCTTTGTGAAAATAAGAAGGAAAAAATATAGGGAAACGTGTGTGGTTTGCATTGCAAATGATTTGGGTATAACTCTAAGTCTCTAAGTCCTTAAAACAGTCTGTTAGAGCAAGATAAAGGAGGTACCAGAGGTTTGTGAAGTCTTGCTTTATGCATTACAACTTGGAAATGTAGCAGGCCATCTCATCAGACACTTTCTTGGTGGTTACAGCCATAAAGTGGCACCGCACAAAGACTCTGAAATCACACATTTTTCATACACGTGCGCTTTCCCAAGTGCCATTTATTGGGGATACTGTGTAAAACATTTTGATTTATCTTAATTTCACCTGATTTTTATTGGATTGTGAAGAGCTGATAGTTTCTCATTTAGCCTGCCACATAGCATTTGAAGTCATTAATTGACAATTATCTAAAAAGCAACACGGGCTGGGGTGAAGCCTGAAAAGCCCATTTGTACCTTTACAAATGTTAGCACATCTAATTAGCTGACAACGAATTTGAGTTTCTGCAGGTTCGGTGGGAACTTTTCCTAACTGGTGGCCAGTGTTAAGAGCAGTTCACAGAGTGCCTGTCTTTAGAAGCTATTGCTTCTCTATCCATGCTGAGTCTGAATTGAAGAGTGCCTCACATTTCAAAGGTTTAGCAACTGAAATACTTTATTTAGAATTCCTGTAATTCTATTTATGAGGAAACTGGGGGCTTGGACAGCAAAATACTACATTTTAATGTCAACTTTAATCCATTCTCTGGCCTAAACCCCCCCCCCGAAAAGTGCTTCTGCCACGGTGGAGAACTGGAAGTATGATTATAATTAGCATTGGACACGGCAGCACAACGGTCTGATTCAGTGCTTTCCCAGATATTCCCATCTGGAAAGGGGGCTTGATGTCCTGAGAGCAGTTCATCCTTTGCCATAGCAAAATCCTGTGCCTCATTTATTTGTCTTTGGTATGTACGTGATATGGATGCTCACAAGTTTATGGTTTTAGTTTGTCACAATGTGTGTCTGGACACTGAGTACTGATTACATCACCCAGCTGCTGAACATCAGCCAACGCTGTAATGTATGGAAGACACACAGCTTGACCTGAAGGCAGAATTGGTTGGTTTGTTTTAAAGGAGGTTTTTCTAAGTTTCAAAATTCAAGTTCTGAGTCGTGGGTAAAAGTGAGAGTCTATACTAAGGTTAACCTAATAATTACTAGGATTGCTACACTGAAAGTGCTTTTTCAGGGAAAAAACCACCATACTGACAAAGTGTTCTTGCTACGGAATCAGCTGTACTGGCAAAAATGTTCTTTGTACTTTTTTAGTAATGCTTCTACCTGGAGTGCACACGTGAAAGGAGCTTTCCAGCCAAAACCGTGTGCTGCCAGCATAAACATATCTCCACAGAGGGGCTTCAGCTGGCACAGTGCTGTCCTGCAGAGACCCACCTCTTCTCACCTTCACACAGTCTCTGCCAGCAGAAGCCTGTGATATGTGCCTGGCCTTCTTTTAGGCTGACTTTGTTTATTCATCCACTTTTCTAAAAGTCCTTGTGATGCTGAATGTAGTGTGGCATAGTACTGCTCACAAACCCCAGCCTCTCGATGTCAGTCTGTCTATTAATCCTTGCTAAACCCATTAAACCCTGCGTCCTAATGCACTCCCCACCTGCTTCGCTCCACAGTACATGTTCTTAGGGACACTGTGAGCATACAGAGCTTGGTAGATGAAATTTTCACAAGTGTCTGGGTGAACTTTGTGGCTTGGGCTCTCAAGAGCTTTACTCTGTGTAGATCTTAGCCTCATTTGAGGTCTACAGTCTTGTATTTGTATTTACTGAACACTTGTACAGGTAGGTAACCCTTGTTACATTACAGACAAAGTGAGGCAAATCACCACTGATATAAATCAGCATCACCCCTTAAATTTTGGTGAAATAAGCTCATTTGCACCACAGTGAGGATTTAATGCTTTATGACCGGGCTCATCATGGAAAATGTTTGTGTGGAGTGTCTGAGCCCCTAAATGCTGTTCAGAGAATCTGTCACACGGCCCCATTCTAGAAACTGCAGCCTCAGACAGCTCCCCTTCCTTCAGCTTAAGTATATGTCAGACACGTGCAATACAAAGTACATGTGGTTTACAAAGGGCAGCTTGATTTCATGTGTTTGAGCACTGCTTGTAGTTTGTTATTGGGAGTTACTTTCTGTTGCAATAGATTGCTGTTATTGCGTGTTCTGACAGGGAGTATGCAGGCTGTCACACAGGTTCCTTCTTCCACCTCCATAACAGCACAAAATAAATTATACCAGTTCTTTCAAAGCAGTTATGGATCTTTCCATTTATTGTCAGTCTTGTTCTGTGTGCAAGAAATGTTACAAATGGCTTTATTTTCAGAATAATATCCTTTTGCCCATATCTGTCCTGAATACAAAGTGGTCTTAGGACTGAAGCATCAGGTCTGTGAACAAATCCAGTGCGTTTCCAGCAGGATTTCTTCCGTGCATCAAACATTGTCAGTCCATCCGGAGAAAGCTGTATTATTCCATGCCAGTGCACAGTCATTCTCTCTGAGTATTACATTTTTCATTTGTGTAGAGAAATATGCTGTGCTGGGGTTTCTGCAAATGTGTCTTGCCAGTGTCATGCAAACTTTGTCAAAACCACAGTGCTGAGGAAGTAGAGAAATCCAATCTGGGATTTACCTAGGACTTGTCAGAGTTGCTAGTGCTTTTTATGTGGCAGGCAGGCAGCTGGGCAGCAGGAGGGAGACAAGCGGCTGTTTCTTTCCCTACTTGAAGTGACTTGTTAGCTAAAGCAAATCCTAAGGGTAGGTCTTGAGGAGCCTTTCTGTGCTCCACTGTGCTCCCAAACTTTAGAATGGACCCTGTGATGTTTAATTAGAAAAGATACTGCCATCTTTAATTCCATGTTCAAGGCCGCTGTCACTTAATGGGGCATGAAATCAGAGGTTTGACTTCATGTGAGGGAGGAGGAGCAGGGGTGGTGGTCAGATGTTGGCTGAAGCTGCCTCTCCAGCTTTCAGAATTAAGCGGATCTGCCATCCATGTAACAACTCAAAGGATTTCCATGCCTCAGAGAAAGGCCTTTCCCTCACAGGTTTCTAATACTAGAAATAAGGCTTTTTTGCATAGAGTGGAGCTTTTGCCCTTGTGCTCAAGCCCTCCCAGCCTGCCTCCATTGAAACTGAGGTGATCCTGATTGGAAGGGAAATCTTCAAAAACAGGACTCTAACTTTCATTCTCTGCCTTACCCCTGATCTGCCATGACTTCCAGCAAGTCTCTACATCCTTAAGTTGCTATTTTCCTTCCTATCCTCTTCTGTTTAGGAAACCAAGACTGAAAATTCTCCATGCAGCCATAGGTTCGGGCAGTCACACATTGCAGAGCTGTGTAAGACCAGCCTCAGACATACACACATCTGTACTCCAGGCTGCCCAATGCTTTCCAGTTCCCCGAGGAACAGAGCCTGAAACTGTGGGGGATCACTGGGGGTTTAGGTCCTTGAACAAGCAGAGGTTTGTCCAGTAAAACCTGAGGTCACTGTAAAAGGGGACTAGGCTTCTGCTACAGACAGAGCAGAACAAAGGAACAAGGCTCGACTGAGCCATGGAGGAGCTTTGTCCCTGCCCCCATCAGGGGCCAGTGGGATGGGCATTATGTATTCTGTTTGTGGCAGGGTTTGTCTTGTCTTGGTGCTGGCCTGCTACAAATAAATGCACAATTCAGGAGTTTTTTTCACGCTGCCCTTCAGAAGTGCTGAACCCAGACAGTAGCTCTCAATGGTTTCATGTGTTCAGTGCTTTTATAAACGATCACACCTTCAACACTCTCCAGCCAACACTGGAGGAAAAACTAGAAGAGGTTAATAGTCCTTAAGACAATGTACTTCTTCATCTTTCTTACCTCACCCTTCTCTACAGCATGAGGTGAGAGAATAAAAGCAGAACAATTGTTTTTTGAAGATGTTAAATGCATGGGAAATGTCAAGATGTTGGTTTGTGGGCCTCACCGTGCTGTCCCAAGGCAGCCTGACACACTGATGGCTTGGTATGGAAAGCAAGAGAGAGCTTTTAAATAAATAATGTATGAAAAGAGCTCCCCCACCCTAGTTTTTGTTCAGCAGGAGGATGGATGCGAATGAGAGGGGGAAGGGCCCATTTCCAAGCTAAGCGGTGGTGAAAATACGCTCATTCAAATGTGAAGAATTTTTAATTGGGGGAGAGGAGGCTCAGAGCGGGCGGGACTGGAACAGTGGAGGGAGCAGGGAAGGGACAGAGGAAGGGAGCGATGGAATGACAATTCTTAAAGATGCATTAAACTGCAGGGAGCCTAAAGTAGGCTTAGAGATGAGCCTAAGTAACTGGGACAAAGTCTGCTCGGAAGCCACAGATGGGCCTTGGCTTTCACCATTATCTGCCTGAACCCACAAAGGGGAGGAGGGGTTGAGGGTAAGGTGCTTCCTCATCTCCTTCCCCCCGTGCACTTGCATCGAGAGAAAAGTATTGTTCGCTTCCACTTGTACAGGGCTGGGCAAGAGGGACAGAGAGTGGGAGAGAGCAGCAGCTCCCGGGAGCTCAGGGGATCAGACGGCCCTGGATTCTTCCACGCCGCTCCTGCCGGGCAGGGTGTTAATGCGGCGTGAAAGCAGTTTAAAGCCCTGGGCCCCTCTCTCAGCCAGCAGGGTGTCCCGTGCAGCCCCACGTCCCCGGTGGGTGGCTGTCAGTGGCAGTTCGGTCGGTTAGGCAGAAATTTATTACTATTATATTTCCTCCCATTTTTTTGTTAGAGCAGCAGGAGAAAGTGACAGCTGTATTAGGGGCTGAAATGCCTCCAAAGGGATCAGACGGCATCTGCAGGGAGGGCTTCTGACAAAAACTCCTTTCAGTATGACTTAGCAGCAGCTTCCAAAGATATCACAGGAAAGAAAAGAAGGGAAGGTTTACTGCTTCTGGAGGGCTCAGGCTCCTGCCTTTTCATTTCTCTGTTTATTTCTCTGTTTCTTTATTCCTTTCCAGCCTTTCACAGCACAGGCATCCTTCCCATTAGCACCCTGTGCCTGGGAGAGTAACCGCTCGGTGCCCTCCGACAGTATGCTCCCCTCTTGCTCTTTGTCTCGTTCCCAAATAATGAAAAGTAGAAAAAGGTTGTCTGGGAGTCACGTCCGAAGGCTGGTCCTCCCGCAAGGCAGTGCCGAGTTCCTCTGCCTCCGGCGCTATCAGGCTTGCCAGAAATCTTTTAAGCAGTAAAAATGGCTTTGTACTTCTTAATCTCTCTGTCCCTAACCATCCTTCTCCCTCTCACATCACATCCTGTTCAGCTGTGGAGCCTGGGGGGGTAGGGGGAAAGAAGTAAAAAGCCCGCAATTGCTTTTATCATTAACCCATTCAGCTGCAAATCCCCCTCCCCAAAGAAAATCCACGCACTGATTTGCGTATGCAATCAGCTGTATTCTTCATTTCTATAGCGCCTTTCTTGTTAACCACCTCTCAAAGGGACTCTTCGGGAAATAAAATTCCACAGAGATTAAACAGAAGAAGTCAGCCTCCCATGTTCAAATAGTGCCGGTTTTGTGAGGGAGGCGGCAATAGCTGGTCTGTCGTTCGCACTGCCCCTTTCCCACCTGCTGCCCCATGGAGATGGGCACTGACACAGCAGAGCAGGGCTGTGCCAAGGACCTGGGGGCAGCCTCTCTGTGTTGGTGGGAGTAATCCTTCCTTACCTTAACAGGTTTTACTGTCTGAGATTCTGTTGTTTAGATTTCCTTTTCTTTTCCCCAGGCTTTGGTGCACTGTAGAGACTAAACTGCAACCCTGGTTTTTTATTAACGTTTCAGAAGGTTTCATTCACACCTGCCCGAGTTCTGTTTGTTTCAGCTTATTTCGCCTTTCCTGGGAGCAGAGAAAGCTGGGGCTGGAGGAGCAGTGAGTGGGGGGGGTCAGGAACCTGCCAGAGTTACTGGGGCTGCCAGGTTTGGCAGCTGTCCTCACTCTTGCTAGGGAGCCTGTTAGGGTGGTTGCTGGCAAAACAAATGTGACTTTTGCCTATTTTTTTCCACTTAAAATAATGCAAAAACCTTTTGGGAATTAAAATCCTAAATGAAAGGAATAGCATTTTGAAATAAAAAAAAATGAATATTAATATGATTTTCTTATGTGTATAGAAGGTACAGATATAATACGTAAAGGAAGGTATAACATCATCTACAGCACCTTTCTGATTGCAAATAAGCAATTGCTGAGCATAAAAAGAAATTCAGTAAAGAAACATCTTCACGTTCATTAATCCTGTATGTCGTTGTTTCTTCATTTTCTGAGACGCTGTTTTAAATCTGTTTATTAAAGTGGTATTTGAAGCTGTAAGTGAAAATTGGTAATATAGGAACTCCCAGCTGGAGGCTCCTGTGTCAGCTGCAGCTGGACTGACACTGAGTGCTGTACTGAATGCAAGCACAGAAGACCAATTTTCCCATAAAGAATCGGGAAAACGGAAGAAATTACTTTTCAGATTCTATCATCTGTAAGCAGTAGTACCAGATACTGGCATTTGGGGAAAAAAACCAAACAGGTAATTTTGTGTAGTCTCATTTACTGCAAGAGAGATAAGAAATTCCAAAGTGCTTGCCTGGAGGGGGGTGTTACTGAAAAACCATCAGTATTGTTTAATAATTTCACATTCAAACTCCAAAACAAAACTCAAATGTATGTCATTGTGTGCATAATCAGTATCCAGGGATATCTCATTCCTTCATGATAGTTTGTTTTCCGTTAACTGTGATGACAAGAAGAAATTTTACAGTAGCATTTGTTCACTCTTGTTTATAAATGGAGAATAAATTCACATTAGAGGAACAGCAGTGCTCCCTAAGGCAAATTGTTCACACTCCAGAAGGTGCTGGAGTTTCATTGTGAATCTCGCCTGCCTACTTCCGTGGGCCTCAGTCGTGAATTAATAATTGAAAACTTAAAAGACCACAAAAATTTTGGAAAATTTACAAATACAAGGTAAAGCAGCATTAAAGATGAATGGAAAAGGACATTGAGAGCTGGTCTACTTGGCATTTGTCCGGTTTCCTCTTAATAACACATAACTCACCCGATTGGTCTTTGTAATGCCTGTCTAAGAATAAACTGAGGCTGCAGCTGGAGCCCATGAGGGAGGTGCCATCATCTCATTTCTGCTGTTTACAGTGAAATTTGAAGGGTTCACAGTTTCATTTACTTAACAGAAATATTGGCCTGGAAATGTAGCCTTAAAAGCAGATACCTGCCCGTTTTAGAGAAAGTTGAAATGTCACTTGCTTTAAATATTTTAAAGGGTATTTTTTGTGTTGCAATTTAATACAGGAAACTGTGAAAATCCTTATGAAATTGAAATAGTATCATAAGAATTGGACCAAGAGGGATATATAGGTAGTGCAGCTATTCACTTTGGTTCTTGGGCTGCCCTGTGGCTAATCGGGATCCTGCTCCCTCCCTGGGTTTGTGTTGCCCTGAGCTTGTGATGCTGTTTGTGATGGCTTTTAAGGTCCCTGAATGTACTGGGAAGCAGGGGAAGGGGAGACAGCACTCATCCAGGATAGAGCGATTGGAGGAAACAGCTACTATCTGAAAGAAGATGTTTAGACACAGCTGCTTTCGTTGGAGTGCTAAAACTCGAGCTGCACCCAGCAAACTGAAAGCTCAGCTACCTGTGTGTGTCAGCAGAATCTTCGTTCAGAAGTGTAAATTCCTGGGAACAAAAATAATGTCTATTCTGCTTCCACTGTTTTCTCTCCCAGCACCTGAATGACGTGTGCCTGAGGGTCAGAGCCACAAGAGTGATGTCCCTGCCCTGTTTTTCCCTGTGATACTCAAAAGCAGGCAGTCCTGGCCTTGAAACTCAAACCGCATATGGAGTTTGACTGCAAGGAAGAATCTTTGATTTTGAAAATAGGAGAATAAGGAGAGGGAATGCAGAGAATGCCACTGCACACATACAGCCTCACTCCTGGATGATTTGTTGCTCATTAAAAGGCAGTGATCAAGAAGTGCTCCATTTTGTAACAAATGTGGGAATTGCCTGCAACTCCCCTGCCACCTGCCGCACTCCTGACTGCCGCTCTCGCTCAGAGATCAAGGGGTGAACAAATAAAGAACACAAACCACCTTCCCTTGATGAGACAGGAGCTCTAATATTGCAGCATCAATTTTAACAGTGAGAATGTTATGGCCATAATGATCAAAAGATTTAAGAGAAAAAAGGATTGTAGGAATAGTTAGCATGTTTTGTGGGACTAACTAGTATAGCTGTAAAGAATGGCAAGGCTTTCATCAGCTCAGGTGAAGTTGGAGGGACAATACTTGTACTGCTGTTGTCTTTGCTCTACCCCTTCGTGCATGGTGCATGAGCACATGTTTTGCAGTTGTCAGTTAGGGACATGGAATGAGTCCCTTCAAATCCTGTGCCTTAAAACACACTTGAACACACACACGTGAGATGAGGAGCACTTGAATGAATTTTCCCCAAAGCATGGTAAGCAGCCACAGGACTGGTTCTGCTCCAGGAGGATGAGAAGAGATGGAGGGCAAAATCATGAAAATCACATGCACATGAACTGACTTGACATCAGGTAAACCTGAAGATCACTATTTTAGTACTTTTCATTGGTCTTTCTGTGTAATAACGTACCATTTCTTAAAATTGGGAAACACAACCTTTGTTTCAATGCCGTTCAAGAGAGATAATGATTGTGATTGTTGACAAGGGGTAGTAAAGAGGAGAAGCAGGGAATTGCCATGAGGATTTCTATAAATAGAACTTTGCTATAGCAATGCTTTTAGTGGGGAGTGTTTTCGCAGACAGGCTTGTAAGGAAGAGGGTGCAGATTTATTGTGCAGGACTGTCAGCCTTTCTCTGAAAGATTTGTTGATGCTGTGCCAGTATGTTCAGATTAATTCTCTTGTGCTTCTGCCTAAGAATTCCCCCTCAATGCTTTTTGCCCAAGATTTTCTTTATTTGTAATTCCTTCCTTCCACTGCAGTCCATGGAACAGCACTATTTATTTGAGAAGGAATCTGTAGTTTAATTTAGGAGAATGGGTCACCTACCTTACGGGATGCTTTCTTGCCTTTATCTGGTGAAGCTAATCTGAGCTAGTAATATTGGTGTACTCCATGCTGCCATATGAGAGTGGAGATGGAGAATTTCTTTCTGTAGTCTGAACAAGGACAAAGAAACAAAGAAAATATTCTATTTCTTTTTTTATAATAGTTTTTGTATAATTACTTAATGTAGCTGAGGCTGAAACAATTATTGTCTGTAACTTCAGACTTCACATGAGAGATTTCTTTTCCTCTTCCTTCCCCACAAACACTCATTTTTAATTTCTATGAATGTGTTCTTTCTCTGGGAGGCAGCTGGACAATGCTCCTTGCTGGAGTTAGCAGAGAGGTTCAGGGAAGCTAACCTCACTGGCTTTGGGCACTCACTCAGTAGCAGATATCAAACAGAAGCAGCAAATTTCATTTTATTTTATTGGGCTTGATGTATCATAAATTGTGTGTACATCAGTTCCCAAATCTTTCTGAATTTAATAAGCATATTTTAATGTTCTTTTGTCAGAAGGAGCTCAAGCCTAGACACACTCATGCTGCTGTTTCTTTCTTTTCTCCAATGGAAAGAAAGGGCTGAATGTCCGCCCTAGATGGTACAAAGCTGGGCAGAACCTGCACACTGACCTCCAAGTTAGCCTCATCTCAGCAGTCAGAGCTGAGGAGAGCTAAGAGAGCAGACTCTTACCCATCCCCTGGGCATATCATGCTACCTGTCAGATTCATCCCAGAATAATCCCCAAGGAGCAACTCCTTTCCCCATTTTAATCATAAAATTATTCATGGCTGTGTCCAGTATTTTAGTGGCAATTGGTGAGGCCATTTCAGTTCAGAAGAGTTTCCTATCACAGGCAGTCTTTAATCAACAGGCATATCAAGATGATTACATTTAGAAAATGGGATGGATGGCAGCTGTTCAAATATTCCTTGAAAATATGTTATTATATGGCTTAACTATAAATCTCACAAATATCTTAGTACCCTGTTACAGAGACAGAAATATCTTCCACTTGTTGGCTAGAACTTAGTGGTTAGCTCTTACTGCCATTCCTCTTATGTGAAAAATACCTTATGGAATGGGCAGGTTTCCTGATGCTGGTGGTTCTTCCATGACCAGGCTCTTGTGGGTTGCTGAGTGTCAGAGCAAGATGCCCTCTGAAGCACCAAGGCATGTGTGAGGAGTGACACGAGACTACCAAATTCTGAGATGCCCATAAATAGGCAAAGGGATGCATTAGGTATTGCCTATTTTAGGAAAGTATTTTTACAAGTTCAGCAGCAGCAAAATTCCTTTTCTTAATTTTTTTTTTCTTTTTCCTCTATCCTGTTCCTAAATGCAAAAATCTGAAGCAATGTGAATGGCTCTAATGCTTGCTGCATTAGACTGAATGTCATGAAGGGAGACATCCATATGTTATCTCAGGGTACAGAGGAGGAAATCCAAAGATGGCCCCAGAACAGACACTCCTGTCAGTCATAACATATCGCTGGGCTGGATGAACCTTCCCTCTTCCCTCCTGCTGGCAAATACCATAGAGGGGCCCATTGTTGCAAAACCTGTTATCAGAACAGACATGACATAGTGGCATATTTAATCCACAGGAAGCTTTAACAGCACTGTATGTATTGATCACAGCAGCTTCATCAAAGAATGGCTGATGAATGAACATATGGGTAACGCTCAAAAGAAGGCTGCTGATTGGAAGCATTGTATTTGGATCAGGTTTGTAGGTTTGAGCTCATTACAGTGTCTCAGGCCTATGATAAGATGTCAGAAATATAATTGTATTTGGCATGTCATCAACAAGGACAGAGGCCACTCCTTACCCTTACGTTGACTCGCCTTGACAGTCCAGTGGCCCATAACATCTGACCTATAATCTCAAAAGAGCCACAACAGTAAGAGGGATCAAATCCAGTCAAACCTTCTCAAGGCTGCTCCAGGAATGTCTCACAAGAGCGTCTCAGGAGGGGAAAGTCTGTCCGTGAGTTACCGCTGAACAATTGCTGACAGCAGCACTCTGGTGCTCTGCAAGTAGAAGCTCCTTCAGATGGAGCAGTTCTGTTTTTGAAAGACTTTGGCAAAGGGTTTCTACTGTAGTCAGTCAAAAACAAAGAATGGCTGTATGTAGACACACAAGTCATAGTAATAAAAAAATCCTACCAGGCCTGTTGGCTTTTTTAATATAATTTTCTTCTTCGTGCAGGAAGGAGAGATGCAGTGCCTTAGTCCAGATACATGGGAGCTTCCTTTTGCAGGTTGCTGTCAGGCATTTGAGGCAAAGAGCACTTCTTTTTCTCAGAGGTTTCTATGCTCTGGAAGAGACATTAGAGTTGCCATCTACACTGCAGCAGGTCGATTATCACAGTTACATTTCCCCTCCCTCCTCTTTTTTTAGGAATACCATCTGTTTAGTCATTAGCCCCATCAGCTCTCATTAATTGAGTCATGTCTCATTTAGGTTGCTGTATTAGCTTCTCACTGTTCCCTAGATAAGGCTTTTTTACAGATGCCTTGCTTCCTGTTGAGCTCTGTCCAAAGTCAGGTGTCAGCTGGAGAGCAAGGATGGGATCCAAACCCAGGCTGTCTTTCAAAGCCACATGCCAAACTGCCAGCCTGTTTCTCCAGGGCACAAAGTGCCAACTTAGTTTGCACCAGCCCAGCTTTGGAGAGTCATGAGGGATATGGAACACCCCTGACTAAAGAGAGAAAGCCTTCTGTCTCTTTTCCCTTTTAATTTCTCTGCTTTTCATCGTCTCTGCTACAGCTAATAGGGTTTTTTCCTCCCTCCCAATGGCACAGTGGGTGCATCTAAGTATCAAAACTCTGATGCACAACAGATATTAAGAACAAATCACCTAGAAGGAAATGATGGGTTGCATTTCAATTAGCAGACTTTGGTTACACAGAATTAGTCTTGTCACAGAAGTTTCTCAAGAAAGCCTTGAGAAATGCAAGGAGAAAAAAGGAGCCCTCCTGTGTAGTTGAATTTCAACACTGAAGGGCTGAAGGTTTGTTGTAAAAATCTTCTGTTTAACTCAGTTATTCCAGGCTTCTTTTTTTTTACCATTAGTTTTATTGTGCTTGCTGAGTTTATTTTTATTATTTGAGAAGTAGAAGGATTAGTTACAGCAAAGCTCTTTGAATGATTCCTTATCCTTAAAAGAGCCCAACTGGAGTGGGAGAATGTGTTAGAAACTACCCAACTCACTGCAGAAGGGATTATTGTTGAGACTACAAAATGTAGGTGTGAGTTTGAGAAAGCTGCCTGAGAGCAGGATTAGGAAGGTGTTGAAGTAATCAAGGCTCCTCAGAGTGATTTACAAAGAAATGAATTAATTAGAGCAAATTGTGAGTTCACAGTTTTCTTGAATGACCTGCCTAGCTTGTATGCTCCAGGGCCTTCAGACAATGTATGATCCCTAAACGTTTTAAGCACTTTGCCAAAAGAGCAAGAACAAAAGCTGCTTCTTTTCACAGACATTTAGATGAAGACCTGTTCTGTCTGTTCGGTTTTCCCAACTTGCTTACCTGTCACTTAATTAAACATTAATTCTTCTCCTAGTCCTGTCATTCCCATGTAAATCCGCTTCCATTTTTGCTATAATAAGGTGCCTACAGCTTCTTCCTGGGGCTTCTCTTAACACCTTTCAAATAGAGTACACAGCTTCCTCCAAAGTTGTGGCTCCATGTAGTTGTCATGTTTGTCGAATCTCCCAGAAACAGTGCAGTAATGACCTCCCTCAGTGGGAAAAAATTCTTGACAACAAATGAAATGACACATAGACTCCAAATCTGGTGTTAGATATAGGTGATGCTTAGCAACCAAATTATTTTCCATGGAAGACCTGAGCTACCTGTGCCTTTTAACTTCACCTTCCCTCCCAGAAATGCTACGTTTTCTTCAACCTGTTGTACATTTGAAATCAAAGCTAGAGGAGGATTTACTAAGATTTAAGAGGATGTAACTCCTTGGCCCTCTGTTCTGTGCTATGCAGCCTCTGTACATGCCTTGGTGCCTGGCGAGTGCTGAGCAGGGCTGGGCAAGTTATTTCTTCTCCCTGCATGACTACTTGTAATTTCCACTGCTGCCTCCTTTATATTACTGCTCTAATTAACCCCTTCTTAATGTGAAGAAGCCATAGACTATCAGAAGCTGTGTGTTGGATATATTTTATTGCCTTATCTTCCTCCAGCCCCTTTTGATTCTAAGGGAAGATAGAATACTGAAAGGCAATTTTCTTCAGTGAGAAATTGTGTATATTTTCTGCATAAGGAAAAAATGTATGATTTACTAGCTCCATGCCCTGTGATAGTTTTGTATATTCTGTGGTAAACACGTTAAAAAAGAAGGTTCATTATTCAGATGATTTAAACTCTAAATAAGAACAAAGTTGAAATTTGTAGGATAAAGCATAATTGCCTCAAAATGGGGGATTAAAAAAAAATTAAAATTGTACACAATTCTTTCTTAAGTGCTGTGACTATGATGTTTCATGTCTTTATTCTCTGCTTTTCTTAACCTTTGAAAGGATCTACAAACTATCTCTTCTAGACTAAGATGTGGCATGATGAAGCTTCAAAGGTATTGATTTCTTTATTGGGAATGCTTGAGCTACCTGCCTAGCAAGCCATCTACCATTTCACTTACTTGTAAGTGGATTCTAGTTCACCAAGGTGCCATAATCTCTCCATATCTACTTGTCGTTTTGCAAATCAAAAGAATGCATTAATAGTGATGAATACACTGAAGTCAAATTGAACAGCACCTGTGATTGTACTGTCTGGGAGAAGAAAAGAGCCCAGGGATTACCGAGGCCTGCCTTCCTTAGCTGTTGGGTGCCTGTGGAGGCCTGACATGCTGGGATGTGCTGCAGTGATCAGGATTTGCCGGTGTAACCAGCTTGTTAACCCTTCCGTGGATCACAGAAACACGGAGTTGGTAAGGTTGGAAAAGACCTCTGAGGTGGCCTGGCTTGTTCTTTCCCAGGCTGCTAGGCTAAAGCAGAGGGATGAGCAGGGTTATCCCTGGAGCCAACAAGCTTGTGCTCCTTAGGAGGTTTAAAATCAGCTTGTCATAGTGAGCCAAATACAGACATTTTTCTGATTATCATCTGAGGAAGAGAATGAGTAGGGATAGTTGTTTGCCTGTAAGTATCGTTTCTAGGAGCTGAGAGGCTTAGAGGATTAATCTTCCTTCTGGGATGTGGATCAGGCTGAAGTGCAAGGCAGGATGATTATTAAGACTGAAATTCTCTGTCAATTTGTTGGCAGAGATAGTTTCTCTGCATCAGGACGACGGTGGCAGAAGCATCTCATCTCAGAGGCAGCACAGGGAAGGGCATATTTGAGCTAAGCCTGAGAACAGCAGGCAGCTTTCTACAGGGGAGGGAGGCTGGGTTTGCAACCCTGCATTTCTGTAAGTCTTTGTGCTGTAAGAATTACTTTCTAGAGGTTTTCGTGAGGACTCTAAGCATTGCAGAGAGCGGCACTCCTCAATGGCCTGTTTCTGCTCTTCACTTGAGGGCTGAACAGTCCTTTCTCTGTCCCTTCAAGGCTGGAGGTGCTTCTTTGTTTTCCCCTCATAGACCAGAAGGTCTTTTTCTGTCATATTCAGAGTCAGAGTGGTGACTGCACTCATGCTGTGCTGAATGCTGCCTTGATGCCAAGCAGTTTTCCAGCAAGGAGTGCAGCTCTAGAGGCTCCCTTTTTTCTCAGCCTTCACTAGTCCTTGTCTCCATCCAGCTCCTCCTTCCCTCTGAGGAATAATCGTTTGGTGTGGAGCATTCATTGCACATTGCTGATGTCATAAATGCAGAAAGCACATGACATTATGTTCATTTTTGCCGTGTTGCACAGGGTCAGGAAGACACTGAGATACGTGCTTTCTTGAGCTGTGTGGCACTGACACTGGCTTCAGTCCTGCTGCACATTCCCACTGCAGCGCTACACAGAAGCCCGGGGAGCAGAAGACTCTCACTGTGCTGGCTGCTGGACACCCATAGGAGAAAGACATCCAATATTTTTGGTCTCTTAGAGTTTCTACTTTGAGTGTAAGGTCAGTGGTTGCAGCTGGAGGCTGGCATGTAAGGACACAAGGAGCCGACAGTGGTCATTACTATATTCTTGTAGTGATGTTTTGATTCGAAGGCTGTTAAAGGACAGGTAAACTTCTTTGTTCTGTAATATTTAAACAACACCCTTTTGATTTGTTTGGTTTGTATTGAAGTGTATATTAATTAACTTTTGCAGTAAGTGGTCATGTTCTGAGTTAGGAGCCTGTATCTGAAACATTCTTAAGAAATGCGAGTTTGTACTGGACTCTACAGTAGGAAGAGTGGCCAGTTTGGGAGCTTATAGGCAAGCATATTTACATCCTGAGCCAGAAAACAGCTTTGTGAGTGCAAGTTTTTGTCATTATATTTACTTTAAATGTAGCCCCAGGAAATACTTTCTGGAAGGGTCTTCTCCAAATGTGGCCTGTCTGAGCACGTTTGTCTTCTGTCTTAGGGTGTGTTTTGTACTCAGGCTTCTCCTTCAGACCAGTCTGAGTTTAGATACTGAAGCCCATGGTCAAATGATTCCAAATGTCCAAAAACATTTTTATCCTTCTTGCATACTTTATTTTAATTTTTGGCGCAAGTTTTATTTTCAAAAGATTGGAAAAAAGATAACAACAGCTCTCTTGGCCAATTCTCTTGCTCTACAGATCAGTTTTTTCCGTAGGACATTGTGGGAAAGAGATGTGTATGCCTGACCTTGGATCAGTCCTTCCTACAAAGCTTTCGAGCCAGGAGACTTAATCCTCCTTTTCATGCCTCACCTCTGCACAATCAGGGCAAGCCTTTTTAGCAGAGCATAATTATGTAGTGTGGCAGACGGGGGAAAGATGGCAGGGGAAAGTGCATGTGAGGTATTTTGGTTATTCTGAGGAACAACCCCTATCAGTTAAAAGATGATTGGTATAATTTGAGCCATGCCTTCAGAGCTTTGAAGGGGCAGTAGCTGGGTATGCGTCCGTGCCTCAAGGCTTTCCACAGTTTCAGATGCCTTTTAAAAGGCGCTTTTTTAAAACTCTCTGGCGCCAGAGCTGAGAAATGGCCAGATGGCGCTGAAAGGGTCAGGCCTTGCCTGCAGCTCCAAAGCATCCTGCTCAGGCTGTGGTTTGTGTTTCTCTTTGACAGGTTTTTAATCCTGGTCTACTTCTATTTTAATGTCTTATTAAATACCGGAGACATGTACAGAATCACCTAAATGAGTAAGTCCTGTGACACACCAGGAGTTTCTGTGTGCCTCATTCCCCATCATCCCTCTGCTGCCTCTTCCATGGCTTCGCATGCTCCCAGCACAAGGAGACCCTTGAGAATTCACACACTGCTCGAGGACTGGCTCATCTCTGTCACACGGGCTGCAAGCAGATTAGAAAATGCACTTTAATAGGGAGTGTTGGGAATGGGGACTAGCTTACTAACAGCTGCCTGGTCAGGTGCATTAACTGTTTCCATGCGGAAAGTGCTGACTGCAAGCCAAGAAAGATAATCCAGCTCAAGATACAAGATTCATGCCTGCTCCTGCCCTTGAACAGAATGCACTGCCCTGCTATAAATTTTGATTAAGGCTTCCTGAGGCAAAGAGTTGTTGAAACATATATCAGTATGCTGTAACCTGGCAAACCCCTGAGGGCGATGCGTTGTACCTGAAGCACAACATGATTAAAATATTAGGCTGACACATATGTAATATCTGAAAAGTTTTCTGCCACAGCTATTAAGCCCCTTAACGTTGTGCTTTGGAATGTGGCCACAAGTCATAAAAATGTCTGAACAGGCAAGAGGGTTGGTAGTGTCATAAATAATAATGGCACAGCTTTCCAGACATGCATGAGCACAGAGAGAAGGAGAAATAAGGAGCAGAACAGGATGACACAGTGAGATTTATTAACCTTAGCAGATGTAAGATTTAAGACTGGAAATTTCCTGACAAAAAGCAAACAAAATACTGTAAGGTCTTCTAAAATAAAAAAGGGAAGACTCTTATTAGTGCTTGATATGTCACTGGCTGACATTTATTTTTAGTTGCAGCTGTAGTAAAAGATACAAAAAGAATTGAGCTGTGCTAGTTTAGTTTAGTTTAGTTTAGTTTAGTTTAGTTTAGTTTAGTTTAGTTTAGTTTAGTTTAGTTTAGTTTGACATACCATACTGTCATTCTGCCGAATCTACAGTGCATGCTAGGCAAAGGAGATTCAGATTCCAGGAGCAGTGACTTCCGTGGAAGTTAATGTTTTTTCCTGTGTGGTGAAGGAGAAAAATGAAACACTGCCATTTTCAGTAGAAGCTGGCAGTGGCAGCATTAGAGGATGGTGTTTAAGAAGAAAGCTATGTCCCAGTATATTGCTTTTGCACAGAAGTCACTTTGTGAGAAGCAGAACTGATGAACCCTGGTTTCTTCAAGAGTTCTGGCCTGTGGATTGATTTTTTGGTGTGGCAAGATTTGGAAAGCTTTACCTGAAACTGGCATTGATAACAAGCTTCTCTCGTGCAGATGCTTTGGTGTCTGAGAGAAAAATGCCTTTCCTTCTGCTGTTGCTATAGTCCTGTCTGGGGGTGGCAACAGCTCTGCTATCGATGAATGGTAAATGCTGTGAGAGGAGAAGCTGGGGGATGGTTTTGCTGTGTCTGTTGTTGTTGCCACGTTGCTGTGCATGATCCTGTTTTAAACAAGTCATTCTCATTAATGCCCCGTGTTCTTCCAAATGCTGAACAAGGTACTCTAAAGACCCAGCTGGATTCGGTGGCGCGTGGGAAAACCTGCAGTGCTGGCACACCTTTCCCTCAGCACCATTCAAAGCCAGGTTTGGGGAATGTGCTGAAATAGGAACAAACATCCTGCTGTGGACCTGAAGAGTTGCGAGGATGGTGTGGTTGACAGTCCCAAGGAAGCGCTAGCACTCACTGCATGTACAGAGACACCTGATCTTCCCAATAGCCAAGACGAAATCATCACCTCGCCTCCTTTGGGCACTCTCAGTGTTGCTCTTGGGGCTCTGCCTGACTTCCCCAAGTATCAGGTGGTTCTTGCATGACTGCTTCAATTTGCAGGGTTGTAAATAGCCTCCACAGACAAAGAGAGGTTTGTGGACTCAGTGCTTATTCTTGTTTATTCAATGTGACCTCAGTCTCTCTGTATCTTCCTGTGCTGTTGCACATGTAGATGTAGCTCGGAAACCAATATCTCATTGATGGACTCAGCTTTCACCAATTTTATCCATTTATATAAAACAATGTGAAAGGATAGTCTATGAAATCCCCTGCCCTGGTACTGCTATTTTACGTACTTGAAAATACTTTGACAGCCCTGAATGAAATGCAAAATAATGTTGACCTTTAGCAATAAATTGCATCTTCTCAGCTACAGGCCAGGCCTTCTGCACACAGGAGTGGACCCAGAGCCATCCTGCAGGGCAAAGAAGGCCAGTACAAAAGGCAGGGGTCTTATAGTAATGCCCGTAGAGCTTGTGGGCCTTTTAGTAGGGTTTTGGATGCTCTATATAAGCGTAAGGTTTATACTTTATAAATTGAGGCTTTTAGGAAAAGTAGGTCAGGGGAAAGTTGGGAACGGTCACAGGAGAGAAGCTTTAGAAACTGTGAACTCTCTTCACCTCCAAATAAACTGGTTTAACCACAGGGTATACAATCAGGAGGGTAATTTATACCCACAGAACCACAACACCAGACTAAAGACGGGTCTGATCCTTCTGAAGACAAGGTGATAACATAAGGAATGTCCCTTTGTACTTCATGCAGCAGTACTTTAGTCTTTAAGATGGTAAGAGGGGATGTTTCTCTGAAATTCTCAGAAAAATTCTGATTTCTCAGAAATCTTTTTTGTGGGAAGCAATTTTCAGCTACACCTATAACTCGACCCTTTCTACCTGCGCAACTTACTTTCTTAAACTTATGTTGTACCGATTTGTAACAGGCCAACCAATGGTTAATGTTGCTCAAAGACTAAGAACTTCAATATTTTTGGTGGTGTTTCTTTCCTTTCTGCTAAGTTTATGAATACAGTGCTGCATATATCGCTTGATGCAGAATTCCTAATACATTATTCATTATTCATTTGCTGTGTCTTTGCTGTATTTTCTGCAGAGATCATTTTGTCTTTCTTTGAAGTACTTGTTTTCACTGTGTTTGGCTTGCACACTCCTAGTCTTGGCTCAGGTCAGAGTGCTGCTCAGGAGGTTAAATAACGGGACTCTTTCCTAGTGAAGAGTGTCAGATCCCAGTAGGTCCTGGGAATACATTGCAGCACCCATTAAAGTGTACATTGGAAACCGTTTTGGAATTTGTAGGTTTGATATACCAGCAGACAAAGGCCAAGTAACAAAGAAAAGTAACACTGGACTTTGGGGAGATTACGGACATTTTTTCATGGCAGCATTGATAAAAGCTGCCTCCCCACAACCCCGTTTCTGAGCTGGAGAAAACAAAGCTGAGCTTTTTAGCTCTGTCTCTGGAATAGAAATGGACATCAGAAGCTGCATGTAAAATAACCAAACCAATATACAATTGCAAACTCGGATAATCTCTTTAGCCTGGTTTCCTCCAGTAAGCGTCGGCTCTCTGAATTACTATTGAGAGCCTCAGAAAGCACCCCTGGAGCTGTGCTGCGGGAAGCTCGCTTTTCCTGACTTCCAGGCTGCATTTCTTTTTTTTGTTTTTATTCTTTTCTCCCCATGCCTCCCGTCTTTGCCTCTTTCTCTATTTTTGTCCATGCAAACATTATAAAAGGCCTAAAAGTGGATAAGTGTCTGCTTCTAGTGTATGCAAAAGGGAGTACCATGCAGAGAATCCCCCAAGACAGCTGCTTTGGTTCCAGGCCAAGCCAGCATTAGTGCTAGAGGGATTTAATTATCATATATTAATATGTAAACACAGAATATATGATGCATTTATCTCTTGGAATGGACTTGTTCTTTGACTTTGTTAGTAACTATTATCCTCTACATTTGTATACTTCCACCTGAGGATCTCAGTATACTTGTCTGCCTTTAGGTGTGTGCAAAATGTTGTGTGAGGACAGGGACCTTTGGAAAGCCTCTGCTATATTTTGATACCTTGGGAACACATGGTTGGTGTATGCACACAACATACAACTGTGAGCTTGGGACACAGTCCTGGGGTGTTGAATTACACTGCTGCATGAGAACAGCAGAGAAAGCTCTGGTGGGATACAAAGGCAGCATCATTTAATTTCAGAATGCAGTATAGAAGAGATACTAAGCTGTCATTAGAGAAACAGTTTATGGAATGTCCTGATTCTTAATTGCAGATTTCCTTTTGGTTTTACTGTATTATCTGGATGCTTTCCTAGCATGCTCTCAGAGACTTCCTGTCCCTCTCAGTTTTCTCCTTTTTGTTATCTAATTATGAAAATTGATTTTAATGCAGCAAATAGACACTAAGTCTATTTAGTGAACATGAGTGACAGGGACAGTTTTTACTCCCTGTACAAACTACTAGTGATGGGCCAGTTCTCTGAACTGCAAGTAACTGGCAAAGAATCCCAGTTCTCCTGGTTTTCTGCTGAGAATTTCCTGAACTTTTTTCCATACAACTGGCAGAGTGTACAGACCTCACTCAGCCCAAGGGTGTATTAAAGGCCCATGAATCTCACAGATGTTTACAGATGGCAAGTGCTCTGCCGTCACCTACCCTGTGGCAACACATGGCTCATTCCCTGTGCTGTCAGCAGCCTTTCCAAAGTGCTGCCCCAAAGCTGTGAGGGCGAAGAAAGGGAAGGCTCCCTCGAGCACTCCCTTCTTGCCCATTTACTATTTCTTTGTTGCACCATTTTCACATTCTCTCATAGATCATCAGTTGCTGGCTACAGCAACAGCCAAAAAAGTATGCAAACTCCATTATCTCTTCACTTCTTCTCCACTCTGGCCCTAGTCAAGTGTGCAAGCCCAGCAGCAGGTCAGTCTGATCAGGGCACTGTCCTGGCTGATGTCCTGGTGTGCTGGAAGGATGGGGAGCAGTGGGAACCAGGGCCCACCTAGGCCACCTTGGTCAGTTTATAAATGTATATTCTCATCTGCTGTCATGGAGACTACCTTTATGGCAAAGTTTGAGACGAGTCTGCTGTGATATGTGGACTGGTTGGGAACACAAACTGAAATGTTTGGTCACTAAGGAAGATCCACTGCAGTGCTTTTTTATTGGAAAGAAGTGCATGCAAACCCTACCCCTGCCTCATCCTACCATCCTTCACTGCTTGGGATGCATGTTCAGAAACTCCTGAGCTGAAATGACAACTAATGACGTGCTGTCAAACGGGCAGGCGTGGTGGTTGTCTGTCTTCCATTCCCCACTCCATGCATGATTTTTCCTTTGTGCTGGCTTTGGAGTATGATTGGCATCTCAGTGAGTGGGTTTGCCTCACTCACTAAACTTGCAAAAAAAAACAATATGGAAAAAAGTCGGGGGTGCAAATTGCACCCTGGCTCGATGTGGTTTTACACATAAAAGCTTGATGTGCTGGTGTGGCTCAAGGAGACATCGGAGAGCAGGCCAATGGTGAGGGCAAGACTTCATGTCCCAAAATGGTGAGGGGCCAGCAGTGTGGCTCCTGCTGGCAGCAGCAGGAGGTTCAGGTGGCTTGGCTTCTCATTAGGCTACGTTCACAGGGTCCATGCTGCCATCCAGTGCTGCTGGGGAAAAATATAGTTAATCCTAAGATCCGTGGACAGAAGTTGTGTCTCCCCTAGTCATTACGAAGGGCAGTGTTACTACCACTGGGGACAGAGTGTTGTATTCATATTTATGGGTCTATGAAAGTTCAGTACTAAGCTCAGGTGCCTTCTGGCCATTATTTAGGATTTCTATGGGCTTTCAGCAATAGCTCACCCTTCTCAAAGTTCCTAACATGTCAAAAGTGTGTTTGCAGTAAGCCATGCTTATAGCTGAGCAACTATGATGACTGACTCTGTTGAAGGTGTTGGTGTTTGTGAAATCCAGATTCAGCATAAGGGAAATTCTGTCTCCTGAATGCTGTATTTTTTATAGTAGTAGGAAAACAAAAGCCAAAGTAGTTGAGAATTCAGCCCTGTGTTTTTCCCAGCTCCCACTAACTGTGTGAGGAAAACGGTTGTCCACACAGTATCTTCTAGGGGGTCATGGTTGCAAATGGATGGCATTATTACGGGGGTCTTTTCATTAAAAGCCAAAAGGATGGATCTCTCTCCATCACCACCCCAAAGCCCTGCTTTCCCTAAAGAAAGAAAACCCAAGACCCCAGGCAAGTCAATTAAGCATTGTATGGACCTGTCAGACAGATAAGAAAGGGACTCTTTGGCCACAGTGAGGCCAAAAGAGGGGAATGAATCCCAGAAAGTCTCTTGAGCAGATAATAAATAGCCTTTATCTGGGAGGTGTGTCTGTGTGTGTTTTTTGAGGAGATGCAGTGTCAACCTCCCAGACTTGCCTTCTTTGTTGGGCGGACATTCACTTTAATTAAAAACCTCCAAGGGAATGTTAATTGGCCTGAGTTGGAGGGGGAATCATTACTTCATTCCATCTCCATCCAAGCCCATACACACACACATGCAGGAATATACATGCTTTCTTTTACAGCTGGTTCTTGGCAAGGTCTCCCTTTCCCAATGTGCCTGTTTGCATGTCACCGTTTGGCAAAGGCACAACAAATACATGTGGGGCTTTGTTTCCTTCTTCCGGAGGGGAAGCGAGAGGAAGATCTGCCAGCTCTTTCTAAGGGTCCTGCTCCAAGTAGACCCCGTGGACCCACCTGAAAGCCCCACACAGCCAGACCTCTGCAGGGCAGGGCAGCAGCCAGCAGCCCCAGGATATGGCATTATTTAAAGTGGAGTGGGACCTGCTTGGCTAATGAGCATCCTCTGGCTTCGTTCGTTTTCCATTAACTTTTTTTTTTTACTCAGATCATTTTGTCCCACATTTCAGTGGGAAGCATCAAGTGAGCTTGCAGAGACATGACAGGATTCTCTATTCCATAAAACCTCTGCTTATTTTTCATTTTTTTTTCAGCTTTTCCAAGGTGAGTAAAAAACAACCTTACCCAGTTTATATGCTGAATTGGTACTTTGTTACAGCACAAACTAACCTCTCCCCATCATCTGGCTTTTTCTTTCCTGTCATCACTCAGAGCAGTGAGGGCAATTTCTCAGGAGTACCCTTTGGAAAGAGCAGTGGTTGACTGTCCTGCTGTCTGAAGTCTTGTGAATCATGTGAATCATGATTTCAAAGTCCTATGCTTTTTTCTTCCCAAGTTGTGATCTGGTAAGGAACCAATCATTCTTGTGACTATAGCTTTTCCTAAAGCTGTGTAGTTTCAAAATACTGTGATTTATTTTTTTTTCCTCTGTGTCTCAAACGTTATCTGTTTTGACAGTTTGAAGAAACAAACTCCAAAATACAGCTAATAGCTGAAGTGAAAAAAACCCAGTGTCTCCCAACCTCACTGTCATCTCCCTCTAACAAAAGCTCTGCTTTTCTTCACTTGCCTTAAGTGTAAAGCAGAGGGGTTGAAGTGCACAGCGAACTCCTACCTTGAACTATTGCTGTTAAAGGTTTTAATATTATTAGCACACTGAGCACAGAGGAGTTTGGGGAAGGACATTTAAGCAATAATAAAAATATTTTCTGCCGGGGCTGGGATCTGGATGAGAGGCACAGGGGGGAACTCACAAGCCATCCTTGCTGGCTGCCAGCTGTTAGTAACACCACTGAAACCAAAAAGATAAGAACAAAATGCAAAGCCAAATTTAAATAGAAATGTCTGGCATTCCACTCAGGAGCTCTTTAGGCAGGTAGGTTCCAGCAAGCTGCCAAGCATCTGCAATGGCTGGATGACTGCAAGCCCTGAGCTGCTCCCAGCCCAGCAGCATGGACGGTGATCCTGATCCTTTGGCTACACAGCTCCCTTCCCCCGGGGAGCCTTGAAAAGTCCCATCAGCACCTTCAATAGAATGAAAAGTTCCAAACACACACATACACACACACAGAGAGGCTGGCCATTTACATGTATATGAACATATGGCCTAAGAACATACAATTTGTAAATCATAATTGCATTTTATCTAGCATTTTCCAAAATGTCCTTGGGTTTGAAGGTGCTTAAGCTCAGCAATGTATATTCATACTAATTTACTCTTAATCGAGGCTAATATGCAACTTCAGATCATCACAGTTGGAACAACAGCACAGCATTGAGCTTCAGGCTTTTTATATTGTTAACAGAGAGAGGCTTCTGTTTGACGAGCTTTATATCACCTTCCAGGGGAGTCTTTCTCTCCTTTGACTGACTGGGAAGGCTGTACTCCCAGCACAGGCAATTAAAATAAATGTCAAAATTTGGATGCTGTGCATGCAGTAAAGCAGGAGTACCTGTGTATGAAGGGCTAAGGTCTCTGCAAAGCCGAGGAGAAAAATGAAGCCTGTTCATTTCCCCAGACTTATTTTTAATAGGAGTGAAAATATGCCAGGCTCTTGGGGGAAGTAACACAGCTGCCCTGTATTGCGTTCTGGAATGTCTTTTAAAAGTGACCTTTTCAAAGGATGTTCTTGTGCTTGAGGCTTGTACCCATTTTTCCTCCTAGGTATTCAAGCATGAGTGTGATTCTGCTTGATAATTGAAAGAGTAGAGCTATTGAATTCCTAACAAGGACATCCCTTCTGAAAAATGCTCATTAACTGCTGGAACTTTAAACTAAATATTAGAGCTCTTAAGGAACCTAAAGTGAAAGATCTTCTCTGTTATGCAGTTTTCATTCTCTTGATTTTGTGCTGTCGTAATTTTTGGTCTTAATATGACCTTTCAGAGTAAGCAAGACATAAATCTGTATTTTACATAAGAATCAGGGGAGAAAACGTAGCAAAACAAGAAAATCTCAGAAACCCCCATCATTTAAGGTTTGTTTATTCATCCTACCAAGTACAAGCCCCATGTGGTTTCTTTGGAACTTCTCAAGGTAAGACAGAGAACACTCTTGTAATTCATGAAAGATTCCTTCGTGTTATTAACTGATCTTACAAGAAGTACATGGATGACAAGACTGAAAGTCTTGGCAGTCTCTAGAAGAGCTGCAGGTTTGAGCCTCCAGCAGATCTGGTTCTCAGCTGATTAATGCTGCCTTGCTGCCAAATCTCCTCTTCACGGGCCACCTTTTATCCTATCCCTTATTTTAGTGATAGTTCAGTCACTATTAGCACATGATATATGCTATAAAACAAGGGGGAAATGTCAGCATACAGTTAATTTTTGCAAAACACTGGAATTAAGCAGCCACGTGGCTATGGCTAACATTACTCTTGACAAGTCATATCACTTCAGTCATTCAACAACAAGGGTCTGCTGATGCACAACTAATGAAATGCATTAGGGTGTTAATCTCTTACCCAATAAACCTGAGCTTAAGATATAGCTTGTAAATCAAGTTGGCTGGAATGTATGCAGTTCTTTCCAAGAAGTATCCCAAAACAAGGCCGGGTTTGGGACAGGCAGCATTGTCCAAACAAAGGGATGTCTGGTGTAAGAAGAGCAGAAAGGATTTGATGATTGCTTTGAAGCTGCAGTGACAGATGCTGCATGAGGAAGGTTTTCAGGCAACCAGGAGAACTGCCCTGCACCTGGACTGAAGTCAGCCCACTTAACATTATGAAAAAGAAGAAGGGAGCCAGCTTAGTGGTCTAAAATAGCTGTTTTGCTGTTATGGAGGAGTTGTTAGGTAGTCATGCAGCAGGATGAAAAAAAGCAGTCTGTAAAATGAACCTTTCAGCCTATGGGGTGAGTCAGTGTGAGTAGGGAGGAACACTTGCAAAGTGCAGGTGGTTTGCCTGGAAACACGCTTATGGAGATTGGGAATGTCCAGGAATCGAGGTGATAGGCAATTTGGTATCTTTTTATGCTTTTAAAAGTATATTTTTGTAAAATACGGGAGTTAAAAGGAGATGATCCTAATGACTCCAGTCTGCCATTTTCTCCTTCTGTTCCTTTTAGGAGAGCCCATCAAATACCAATAATTCTAATCTTTTACAAGTACCTAATGGCTTCCTGCCAAGAAAGGTTTTAAGAAATAAATAGGAGCTCTTAATGCAGTGAATTTCAGTTTTGCCTAATCTGTGCAAATTGACGAATTAAATCCCTTTGCATCTCAAACCCATTTTAGTGATTTGCATGGTGATTATTTCAGTTTTCATAAATTTTCCCCAGTCATTTCCTGTCATTTCTCCAGAACAGGCATCTAATCTCTGCAGAAATGGGCTTGTGTAATAGTTATGTAGTGTTTGAAAGTTGTCTATACACATTCAGCTATTGCACAGCCATAGATAATGTGTGTAGATACACAAAGGACACCAGAAAGCTCAGCTGGCCCTGGTGAATGTGCCTGCAAGGTCTGTGTGTGTGTCCTCTGCAAGGAGCATGGGCAGATTTTGAGCTACAGTGAACGTGCTTCAACAAACAGCGATTAGTTTGGCTGCCCTGCATTTGTACAGACTTAAGTGGAGGCTGATTTTTTCGTATGAATCCTATATCATGTACCTGTAAAATATTTTAGTAACTTATATTTTATATGTAAGATGGAAGAGTGTATTATATGGTCTTGTATTATATATAAGACTATGCTGCTGGTATGGAGCACATTAAAGCAACAGCTGAACATATAAGCCAAGGAAGATTCTTCTGTGTTCTGCTCCTGTTCCCTGAAGTGCTTTAGTGAAGTTTAAATGTGTGCTCTGTCATGTAAGGGTGTCCTTCTCATACAGTTTCTCTCAGTCTAACAGGAACTTGAGACTATTCCTTAATCTTAGAGTTTATGTTGCGCTCAGTTTGGCATATACTGGCACAAAAGGGAGATATCCCTGATACATCTGATCTTTTGGAATATGACTGTACCATGACAGTCAATTATTTGTTCTGGCCTCAGAAGTTGTAGTCACTCACTTGTAAAGATTGGCTACTCTGAGATGGAGACTCTCTGCTGCAAAAATAGCAGTCAGAAGTGCCAGCTATGGAATTATTATTAGGGTATCCTTAGCCTTAATGCTTTTCTTTTCCATCTTCTTTCTCATCTACTGTTTTCATGCTTATCTGGAATGACTCCTGTTTATAGAAGCAGTATATATGCGTTTTGTGGACAAATGGTTTTAGATACAAGTACAGCTATAGATATATATCATGTATGTGTTTCTGTCTGTGCATATATGTCTGTGCATAAATCTTCATATGTTTATATCAGTTAGGAAGTACTTTAATCCCAGTTTTATGGCAAGTAGAGCATTCCAAGATGCTAGTGGTAGTTGCAAGGATGAATGAAAACTCAGAGACAGGATTGGAATCAGTCTTCCACAATTTCTCTACTTTCATCACAATTGCAGGGGATCAACCTATGAAGGACAGGAGGTCATCTACTTCATTCTGCTGCCCCCAAGCAGGATCCATGCAAAATAAACTGCTCCTGACAGATCTTTAGCTGATGTTCCTAAGGTCCTGCCAGTGGTCACTTTGCCAGCTAGCTGGATATTTGTCCACAACAGTCTGTCCTGTCACTGGGTATTGCCTTGCCATGCGCAGAATAACATGGCAAAAATACAGGGCAAAGTGAGAGCCTGGAAGGTTGAGTTGAAGACTGGCTTTGGTGTGCGGCCCTGGAAGTTTAATAGACTCTTTCTGTGTTGAGATGCACTATGATACCCCACGTTATGGTATTTCCGAGTCTTCTCTGCTTAATAGAGTCTCTTGGGTAACTGTTTAAGGATTCTGAGGCTGTTTTTTAATCTAGAAAAAGAAATTTAATACTATAGCAGGTTGAGAATGGATTTTTTCTGCAAATTGTGCATCTTCTTGGTAAATGTTTAGAATGAGATTTTCCTATTTGTTTGGCTGGACCCATGGGAAACATATGTTTAGGGGAAGTACAGCTGAACTGCAAGAAGGAGAGAGACACAGTTCTTCTGACTGGGAAAACCTCAAAATATTGTGAAAAGGCAGAGGCTGGAGTTTCATATGATGTTTTTGGAGTTATCTTTTGGTTTGTAAGTTGGAGCTGTACCAGGTATATTTTATGTTGTAATTCCCTCAGTGGTCCCTTGTTGGGGCAGGAGCCTGCCTGGGCCCTACCCCATGGCACTGCACACTCCAAGAGTGCAGTAGAGGCAGTTTCACCCTGTCAGCTCCCATCTCTCCAGTTATGCAGGCAGGTCACTTGGGTATTTCATTAGCTCATTCTTTTCTAAATATATAAAATGAGGAAAAAACTATTGCAGTTCCATGAGGTTGGAGGATGTAAGGATCAAATTAGGGCATGGTCTGAAAATCTGATTTTTGGTGGCTTTGCTGGCTAGCAGTTCCTTCACTGCCCTCTCTTTTCTCCCTGTCTCCCACAGCTGCTGGCTCCAGGGCTACATGCTGAACTGGGTTGGCAGAGCAGTCAGGGCTCCCTTCTTTGCTGGGTTATTTTTAACTTGGCTCAGTTGCTTGATCAAGCCCAGCATTCAGCTCCATGAAGCAGTTGTTCTGACACTGCTGAAGTGAGTGCTTTGGGGGTGGAAAAGAGCTGTGCAGGGCAAGGAAGGATGGCAAGAGCTACTTCTGTTGACCTTGCTGCCAAAAGAAATGTAGATCATTCTTCCACTGAATGCAGCAGAGCCGAGAAGTGCTGCCTTGAAAACACGAATGCACAGGCTCCCTCTTCACCGTTTGGACTCATTATGGAGAGAAAAAGAGTATAGTTTTCCCTACAATCGCCAAGAAGAGCATTTCCTCTTTGGCACGAAGAAACCCTTTTAAGAACATTAGCTGAGCTATTACAGTGATGAGGATCCCTGTAGGTCAAAGTGATCATTAATTTGTGTGTCCTCATTCCTCTGCATCTCTCCTGCCTTTGTCTGTTACTGCCCACCAAGTTGTGTCAGAGTTTGTTTTTTAATATAGATATCTGTTGCCTAGGGACTGGATTAGGGGTGCACCAGTTTATGCTGAGTTCTGATGAGTCTCTAGGTAGAAACATCTATCAAGGCTGGACATGAGGCTGTGACCTTGGGAGGAGAGCATGGCTGTTCATTATCTTTCCCCTGAGCTGTCTCTCTCACCACGTGTGTAATCCTAGAGTTTGCGTATTTTCCATAGAAGAGATTCCAGTTGGCCTTTGAAGTCACCTCAAAAATATTTATAGAGGACAAGTCAACTCTTTCATACAGCGAGTGTTGCGTGTATTCGGAATCACAGTGTAAATTACATCTTTCTAAATGCGTGCGCCTACTCTTGAGTATCAGAGCTGCTCTTGAAATACATACCAGTCATGAAAGCTTTTTATTGCCATTATGACGGAGCTAAATGTCAATTTAGAGTTAGATCTTTTTAAGCCTTATATATGAGGAAGCTTTTTCCACCTGTGATGTCCTTGCCAATGTTTATAATACCACAGTATCCAGCAATTATAGTGAAAGATTGGAGTCTGCCCATAATTAATTTGCAGCACTGAGTGCTGTTACACCATTTGGTAGAGGTATCCTGAATATTCTTAAAGAGGAGAATATTATGTAGAGGGGCACTTTGAACTGTCAGTTTGCAAGAAACAAATGCAAGTTATTGGTATGTTCTCACTGCAATTCTTTGCAGTATTTCAAAGCTCACCTTTCCCCATGGTTGCTACCCACCAGTCCAAGACAAAGAGGAAAGAGGTTACAAGGCAATCTTGGAAAAGGATGTTATGTCTCTTTGTATGAGATCTATCAGAGTGTTATGCACAGTATTCCCAGCAAAGCATGAAACTTGTAGTCTGAATGTGAGGAGTATTATATCCTTCATAGGCAACTACATAAAGCTGGCTCTTGGGTTTTTATTTTGGGCTTTTGTTGGGACAGCCTGAATTTCCACTTTCATCTTGGTACTTGTGATGAAAGCTGTACCCCTGAACAGTGATTTGAGAGAGTACCAGTTATGGTGAGCGAGCCAGCAGAGAAGCACTAACCCCAGAGCCTGAGCTGAGAATCAGCCTGTTGGGATGCAGGCCTATGTTTCTACAGAGCTGCAGGAGGAGTTTTGTGCAGGATAAATGCCTTTTACAGCTTGTCCAGGAGCATTCTCTCTTGCTTCCTTTCACGATTATTACTCAGATTCATAATTAGCTTAGTGGAACTTCTAACTTGATAGTGGGGTGGATTTCCTTGTGGTTGAAACAGTACTCTGTCCTTTTGTCAGCGCATCTAACTGTGAGCTATTACTTAGTTTCATCTGAGAGATTTCCCCAGTTCAGCTGCTTAAAAGCATGTTTTTGGAGGCTGCAGGATTTCACAGAGCCATTTGTCTGGCATTTCTCAGTTTGTTTCCTGTTGATAGTAAACCAATGTAAAAATGCCAGAGCTGCAATAAACTATGTCCACCTGTGCACTGCAGATTGGCTTTAGATTTGCCTAAAAGTCACTGGGGATTTGCACCAAAGTACATATTTTTCCTTACTCTTTTTATTGTTTTATTGAGCAAAGGGCAAAGCCAGACTTAGGGGCAGTTTATTTCTTCCAGCAGAAAGGTGGCATGTCCTTTTTGTGTCTTCCACTGCTTAGTTAGGGGATAAACAGACAAGAGAACTGGCTTACCACAGAGGGCTATGAAGCTGACCCAAAGGCACTCAGATCTTGCAAAACTATTTTGGTGAGAAGTCAGCAAGCAAGGACTGAAGCAGAAGTACACTGCTCCTGCTGGTTTTGCCTAGGACATAAACATGGGAAGTAATAAGCTTGTCTTAAGTGTCCGTCTGTAAATGCCTAATGCTGAAAAATGCAAAAAATTATATGTATGGGCAGAGATTAGAGCTGTTCCTAACTTCTTTGGACACATGGTTTTGTAAGACCAACAAGACAGCTACAGGAAAAATTGTCCTGAGAGAAAAAGCCACACAGCCATTTGTGGTGCTGTGCCTGGAGCTGGTTCTGAAGGTGAGCAAGAGAGTGATGCTCCTCGTATAAAAGTTTGTCTCCACCCTTGAGGGTTTACTTTGAACTTCACAGATAGGGAAGCAAAAGACAAGGAGAAGACAGAATTAAAACAAGAGTTGTACTGTGGGTATATAATTCTAGATCACCCAATCAATCTTTCTCTCCATGAGATCAGAGTGAAATACCTACAGTAAATATACAGGTGAATAACTAGGCTGTATTGGTAAACCTTTGGGCATTAGAATTGTGCACCCTGAGTATACACAGGAGCTGTGAGGCAGAAGCCACCCAGAAAGTCAGAAATAAAATAACTCACACTGATGGAGGGCTTCCTGGAGGTAGAGCCTGTATTGGCTGGTCTGGGGCCTCAGGCAGAAATTTCTTTCTGATGTGTTCAGAAATGCTCTTCCTGTGCCATGTTGTGTGTTAAGGTGAGATGTTCCCCAAGCCAGGGGCTGCCTTTGCTGTGTGTTTGTATTGTGCATCCCAGCTGAAGCACCCAGGCATGGAGAAAGCCAAGCAGTAATTGTCAAGGAGAAAGATGTTCCACAAGGAGGTGGTTCTTCTGCTGCATTCTCTTTTTCCTGGGGGAAAAAAATACATTGCGGTGGTGGAAGATAAAAATAGTCCTCAGTCACAGACTTGGCAAGCATGTGTGGTAAGCATTCTACGTTGAGGATAAATAATGAAGTCATTTAATGCTCCTTTCTTGGTAACAGTTTAATACCAGAAGACCCTGCCAACGTTGCAGTCTGGCAATGAAAGCCAGAGCCAAAGTTAAGTCCCAAATGTTTTCCATGGATGTTGCTTAGCACAGCAGGGCTACTACATTAGTGAGTTCTCAGGTTCTCCTTAATTCCTTCTGTGAAAGCAACCATGAAGGAAAGGGAAAGAGAAAACAGGGTAGGTTTGGTCCTGAAGAATGCCAAGGCAGAATGCTAGAAATAGGGGAGTTCTTGAGAAGGTGGAGGACAGCTGCACTGGGTCAAGCCACATCCAGCTTTTCCTAGTAGTAGGTAGAAATGGTCCTCAGGGATGGCCAAGAATATATCAGGCATGTAGGATACCTGCCCCAAACACCCTCCCAGCCTCCAAGAGTAGTTTTGGTCCTGCTTTTTAATCCTTCTGTGTTCTGAGGCTAAAAAAAAAAAAAAAAGCCTTTTTTGTAGATTCTTGTGCAGTCTTCCCTTATTTACAAAGAAAATATTGGAGCCATATCAATTTTTCATGGAAACAAGACAGGAAGGCTTTGAATTTTACATACTGGTTGGGCTAAAAGGGCAACATTATGATGCATTTTAATACATGCATTTTGAGTTTCTTCTAACAAAAAATATCAAGTAAGCAAGTTAAAAAGGGTGCCAGGGCTACTTCTGAAGCTTGCAAGATAGATAAAAGCAAATAATTTAAAACATTTCATTAAAAATGAACCCAGAAGTTTTTTGAAGTTCAACATTTTGTTCTGCAAGCTCAGCATATTCATTAACCTCTCACTGAAGATTGCTGAACAGCTGGATCCAATTTCTGAAAAGATAATCATAAAGAAATTAGATTAATAGTCTTCAAGTGGAGCAGTTGGGGATCAGCTCTTTCATACGTAGCATGTTGTTAGCTGTTTTCCATGTGAAGATGGTTACTGCAATCCCAAGAGGAATGAGGCCATATCTCAATAATACAGATATCAGTTCTCCTGGACTGTGAACACAGGAAGGCACAGATAAGCAAGATTGCTGCTGGCTCCCTTTCCTCCTTCCCTATCTCCCTATTCTGAACACATCACCTCCATGACATATATGCATATTTGCTGCGAGGGAATCACTGCCCCTTCAATATCAAAGACAGGATGTTTCTGACATATCAATCAGTGCAAAAAGGCTCCTGCTGGCCCACGTGAAGATTAAGTGCCTTCAACTGGTGCTTTATTGTAATACAGAGAGGTAAATGTAAAGGATGGCCTGTCCCTCTAAAGGCACAGCCACAAATGAGGTACCATTCAGCACTGGCTTCACTCTCACTGGAAAACTCCACAAGAGTTCATCAGTAGCTGAACTGGGTCAGAGCACAGCACGTCTGAGTCCTGCCTCAGGCTGTCCTATCCCACTGTCAAGTCTCACAAGAAAAGCTGTGTGTTTTCTTGTGTTCTACTGTCCATCTTTGTGTCCATCTTTGTGGAACCCCAGAAACCTCTCTGGCCCTGGCTCCCACAGCACACAGCTCCTGCAGGGATATTTATTTCCCTGCACAGCCCTCTGCTGCTCTCACATCCCTGTATTCAGTCTAAACAAGTGGAAGGCATCTGTGCCTCGTGCTCTCAGGCTTTCCCTGGTAGTCTCCAAATAATGCACCCTCACTGAAAAAGTGCCCTAGTTTTACTTGCATGCAGCAAAGGACGCAAATACTGGTCTGACTGCAAATATAGGGCCCATATGGGTGATGGCCCCACTCTGTTCATATTCACTCAGGTATAGGACAAGGAATTAGAGCACGTTCATTTTTCCACAGGGATTGGCACATCCTGCAGCCACCTGGTTGCTCTCTGCTTTGCTTCTTAGTTTGCTCATTTCATGAGTTTATACCTGTGAGTTTATTCCCATTCCTGCAAATAGATATAGAATAACCTGGCAAACCTTAGAGCTTAATTTTCCTGACTAGATGACCAGGAACAGCTTGCTGTTGTTTACAGTGTGATTCCTAGGCAGTTTACCAGCAGTCTTTTTTTAAGAAGTCCATCATCACCAGCTCTCACTCATCTTTCTGTATTCTACAATTAGCAAAATGAAACACTGCTTTTTACCCACCCACATTCAGTCATTCCTTGGACAAATGTATATCTTTACATGACTGCACAGGTTTTAGGGACAAACTGTTACATTATACCTTTAGGTGACATCCCACTGACGTCTTGGCTGCCGGGTGCTCCAAGGTCTCAAAGTGTCTGGGTTTGATACAGGACACCCTGGAGGTGCCTCTTCCAAACCCACCAATGTTGGTGTGTGCTAGTCCTTGGGTCAGGGCTGTGAAACACCAGCTGCAGCACTGCCCACTACCTGTGCACATGCACAGGAACATTCTCCTAGTTCAGTGCTCCATCCCTGGGCAGCAAATGGCTTAAGCACATGCCTAAAGTCAAATATCCGCTTAAACTCCTTCTGCCCCAAGTGGGAATGAGCCTGGGCTCAGCTCAAGTGATGCTCTGAATCAGAGATGAGAAAATTCACTTTTTGGTATGTCCCCTACTGGCCCCATGCCAGAAGATCCCCCATTTTGAGGAAAATGTGAAGCAGAATAGGCTATGCTGGACTTTTGTCAGTGCTGGAAGTCAGCCAGATCTCTAATAGTGTTAGTCTTTTTCTTAGCAGCCTGGAAAGAATATGTGAAGAGAGTGACAGAGCTAGGTAAAGGGGCAGAAGGGTTGTTTGTTTTCCTTTTTACTCAAACTTTCGGTACATGCTAAAAATGTGACACACTTGTCTGGTATTTTCAGTTTAGACAGAAAGTGGTTGTTTCTTGGGTTGAAAAATTGAATTCCAGAAAGAAATAATGCTTCTGGCAGAGCAGCCTGCATTCCAGGGCATGATTTCATCTGGTAACTAGTCCAAGAGAGTCGATATTGGCTGATATGACCATGACTGCATGTATTTCTCATTAATTTTCATCAAAACTTGCCAGAAAATCCATGTTGTGGTGCCAGCAGATCACTCTTCCTTTCCATATATTTGTGCTGTCATCATTCACTAACCCCAAAAGTCTCTCAAAAGAAAAAGCTGTAATGCAGCACGTTCATCTCCTCTCAGTGCCTTCTGCAGAGGGATAGAAATAAGCAGATGGAAGCCCTTTAGCAAAAAAATGGGAAATTCTTCAGGAAAGTGGATTTGGGAGTCCCTTGCAGGACCAATATTTTCTGGTGCTTAAGAAAACGTGATTCTAAATGAGGTCATGAAATACAGGGTAGCTCTCACCTTCTCTTTCTGTTACCTCTTTCTGCTTCATCTCAGAGCAGAGCCTCATTGTTATCTGGTCTAATTTTTGTATGTTTGGCCTCAATTACCTCCAACTATCTTTTGAGAGTCCTCAGGACATGCTCACTCTCCTACTGGGATGTGTGTTGGCCGCTTCTGCTGTACCTTATTCCTCAGGAGTGGACTGTAAACCTGAGCATTTGGGGGCTCACTGTCTGTCCCACAATACATGGAAGAGTGGAAGCTCTCAGTCTTCTTTTACCTGCAACAGTGACTATAGTTTATCAGGGATGGAAGAATGCAGTTGCAGATCTCAGAACAATCCATGACAATAGATCCCAAGTCCTGAATTTTCCTTATGTTTAAGTGCATTCCAGCATCCCATCAAGCAGCTTCACAATTTCTGTGTCCTCTGTCCCTAAAAAATATTTAATTTTATCTTTCACATGGATCAGTTAGTGATGAAACTGCCAAAAAAAATGACCCATAAGGGTTTCTTTTGAAATTCCACCTGAGCATTTGTCACTTCATCAGGTATCACTCCTAATCATATTGTCAGGACATATCCCAAAATTTTCTTTGTTGCCTCAACAGGCCAGTCTATTCCCTGCCTTTTGGATATATGTGGAAATTAAAAAGTCAAATGATCATATCCCTAAGAATCTCAAAATGGATCCCAAGGTTTCTTTTACATTGCTGTCAGCTGGCTCACAAGCCCTTCCCTCTGCATGTCACAGTGCTTTCCTTGGGGAGGCATCTCCCGTTAGCTTCAAAAACACGCTGGGCTGTGAGATCTGGGCAGCAGACTCCTGACCTTTGTTAAACACCATGTGCTACATACTGCAGCCAGATCAGGTGCCATATTTGGAAGAGCTGTGCTTCAGTCAGCCTGACTGACAGACCTGGTACTGCTCTTTCCAACTCTTTTCTTCGTGTACAGTACTTGTGCTGCATGCCAGAGTCTCCATCCTGGGCATTGTAGGTGAAAACCTCCGTGCAGTTATTTCAGCAAAGTTAGATGCCTCTCCTCCCTCTCTGAAATCCTCAGCACAGATTTTTCATTCTGAGGAAACTTCCTGCCTTCTTTATGGTAAGAAGAAGCCCTGGGAGAGTAGGCTGAGGCTGTGCTGGAGCTCTGAGGTGGGCAAGTGTTTTGGCATAGGCAGCTGAATTGACTAAAGAAACAACTCAGAGAAAACTGTTACTGCAAGTTACAGTTCAGCTTTAAACAGTCACCTTGTCCTGCCAGGGTATTTCTTCTGTCTTCTTTCTTCTTTTGTGAAGAAGACAGCTGTGAGTGATCCACAAACCAAAATTACATTCACAGGCATTTTACAAATGGGCAGATGGGAGATAAATATGTATATATTTGTTTAATTATTGACTACACTGAGTTCACGTGTAAGAAGCAGTGCTTCTATTGCTATATATTGTATGCAGAGGGTAGTTATGTTGAATTTCAGTAAACTGAGTTGGAATAGTTGAAATATGTACAAGATTCAGGAACTATTATGTGTGATTAGAGCAGTATTTCAATTGGAGGCTTTTTGAATAGTACCACTGTAGAGTTTTTCCTTATATCTCAGCTGCTGAAGTTGCATTATAACCTTGGACTCCCCCTATAGTGAGGAAGGAACATTTTTAAAATTTGAGACTTCGTCTATAATAAAAACTATGACTGTGTGCAGGCATGTCTGTAGGTGGATGGTCCTAACTCATTCCATACTTGGCCTGGCACACATGAGTGTGCAAACAGAAGACAGTGGGGGAAACTGATCTGCCTAAATTCTTATTGAAATCTGTACAGTGAAGTAATATGAGGGAAAAAACTCCAGTCACTGCTGACACACCACTATCCCCAGTGGTGTGGGTAGGACCATTATCCAGCTGATCAGATTTTATCTATTCCCTGCTCTGTTAAATTAAGAGGTTTTGAGGGATAAGTGGCAAAGCTCCTTAATGCCAATTCTATTATCAGCAGCACTGCTGTCATCACCTGTGCTTCAAGCTCAGCTCCACAGGCACCCTCTGTGAGGCCAAGGGGCAGAAGTAGCAGGGCAGCAGCTTTGGGGGATGATCTTCTGCCCCTCTCCCCTCCAGCTCTACACTTTGCTCTTTCTTTGGGTGGGTTTCTGTCCTCTAACTAGAATTCCACAGGCAGGTACGTAGAAGAAGCTAAAGCACTGGTGAATCACGGAGCTGCAAGTGTTGAAGAACGACTCCCCAAAGAGAGAGTAAGGTATGTGCCATCGTGCAGACCCCGGCAATTTGGATGGTGATAAAAAAGCGGCCCTCTCTTCCCCCATTTTATCCCTGACATTTCCACTTAGCAACAGAAGACAAAGTTACATCAAGTGAAGTGATTGTTTTGATTTATATGGCACCTGGATGGACTAGGTGCTTTACAAGACACATAGAGTAACAGCTTCAACTGCTTCCAGCCTAACGAGATGCATGAGATGTGACAAGCTCTGCTAGCCCGGAGGATGTGCTGCAGGGACGTTCCAGGTGGGGAAAGAGAGATAGCTGGAAAGTAGTTCAGTGCTGTCAGGAATTCCTGTCTGCCAGAAATGAATCCCTTGGGTGGGGGCTCTTTGCAGCTGTCTGCAGCAGCCTAAGCCTGCAGGTGAGAAGAACAAAAGTACGTGAAAGCCAATTTCTTTTTGTCTCATTCAGGTGTGGTGCAGAGTGATTTGGCCTGATTCTCACCTATGAACCCAGAACAGCATTACATGGTTATCGAACCCCTGTAGATCTTTTTCAAAATACAATTCTTTATTCTGCTGTATGTTGGCAAAGCCACATCAGTCCCACCATACTGGCTCCAGCCCCAAATTTCTGTCAGTGCTTTCCTACTTATTTATTTTAGCTTTTCTTGGAACTTTGTTGTATGGTAGAACTCCCTGTGATAGTGGCTTTTGTCAGAGTCCTTGTAAGGAAAGGTCAGGCACTGCAGTAGGTCAGGTTTGTGTTCAGTCTTTGCTGCACCAGTGAAGCAACCTTGGGCTGAAACATGCAGAGTCCTCTTAAAGACAGTATCTGTCTTTCTCTCTCTCAAAATATAAGGGGTTTGTAGGATGAGGTTTGCTATTTCTGGATTGCTTCAGCATTTGTTAAGCTTGTGTAATGATGGGCTCTACTCAAATACCAAAATCAGAGGGTATCTCTAGTGACCAGCCCATCATCTCTCAGGAAGTGGCCAGAATACGTGTGGAAAACTCACCAAAATCAGTGAGCGTGAGACTCAAACTGAGCCTTAGCCTTGTTGGCTCCATTTCCCCAGTGGTACATTTTTTCCCTGTTTATTTGTCATCATTCTGAAACTAATTTGGAAGGTAATGATTTAATACTGTCAGAAAGCATACGGAAGGGAAAGTAAGCCCTCCCTAACTGTGTTTTGACTTTTTTTGACATCAGCAATTCTTTTGAAGGAAAGAGAAAAAAAGAAACAAAACAAAATCTGTTCAATCAAGATTTTTCTAGTTTTTGTTCTCTTCGGCTGAGAAAAATTAGGTTGCAGAGGAGCTGGTGCTGCAGAACCAAAGCTTGCCTTCCAAGCAGCAGTTTTTGTGAGCTCCATTTCCACTTAAAGGCAGTTTTACAGAATTTGCTCTCCTGTAAAGTGAGTGTTTGATTTGTAAATGATACAGCACTTCAGCTTTCCCAGCACCTCAGAGCTTCAGAGCTTTGCACTGTCTTAGTGACTTCACAGATGTGTTGCTGAGGTTTGCCTCTGGTTGGTCTGGCTGGGGCTGTCTAAACGCAGCTCTGTTCCCAGGGTTTACATCACTGGGTAAATAACTTAGTGACTGGAATAGCACAGCTGTGGTTTTTAGGGATAAAACCCTGGCTGAAAGAGGCAAAACTCAGCTTCTTCAACATGGAACTCTTGCTACAGAGTTGTTTCTCTTATTAGCATTTAAGATAAGTTTTATTGGTATTTTCTATCAAACCCATACTGTACCAATAAAAGCTCCAATTGATGACAGAATTTACTGATTGTATATAATCTCTCACACTTTGAAAGCAATCACCAGAGTTCAGCGGTGACTTCACACAGGAGACACATAAGTCCAATAGCAGATCTAACACCTAAAGCAGGATTCATTTTTAAATCCCACTTTGTTGAGCTTTCCATTGTTTCTTTTTTCATTTTGAAAGGAAAATAGAGCATTTCCAACCTTTTCTCAGTTACCTACCAAACCTTAGGACTGATACTATATTCCTGCCCTGTAACAGACGAAATCCTGTTTTGCTAGCATGAGACACTGCAAAAAGCGACAGAAATGGTTAAATCCCAAATCTTTGTGGGGAGTAGTTTGTGTTCCCTCCTGCTGCCCTGCTGGAATTGGTGGTCTATTGTCAGTGTCTTTAGGGAAGGATCCAAAGCCACACTCTCTTCTCCCTCCATATCAGTGGATAGCTCTGAGCTCCTTACGGGGAAGCATTACAAGTCAGCCACAGGGACATCTTGATAGATGCCACCACAAAGTCGATTCTTCTCATCCTCCTCCAGCATGCCTAAAGGGCCCTCAGCACAGATTACTTTCCTGAAGCTGTTCAGGATAACTTTTTTTTTCTGCTGCCCAGTAAGCTTTAAAACACTGCTTCTTTCTTGGATTTGGCAGGTAAATGAGAATGCAAGCTTCCAAAGGTTTTTTTATGAATTGCGTTAAACTGTCTAAATTTCCAAATGACTAATAAAATCTGAAACCTCCCAAGGGACCTAGGGCTTTTCCCTGGTATTAGCCCCAAATGAAAAGGCCATTACTATTTAGAATGTACTACATTCTAGATATCCTTTAAAATTATGATTGAAAGTTAAGTGTACAAGTTGTTTTGAAGGGCCTTTCTGTTTAGTTGTCAAGAAAGTGAGTTGAAAGGAATGAGTGACTAAATTTGAGCAAAACTGAAGACTTGTGGGATTTCCCACAAGTGGGATCTGAAAGGAATCTGAACTCCTCCTCACCTGGTACTTGTGGGATGTGGTTTTGGAAGGGACTCCTGAAATGATGAATGTACAGACAGCACAGCTTCTGGCGCTGCTGTGTGGCAAACAACATTTAGAGTCAAGCATCATTTCAAAGAGGAACAAGAGGAAAAATCACAGAGTTTGAAAATAAGTCTATGAATAGTTTTCTGAACCCCAGAAACTACAATCCTATTTCCCCCCATGTCTGTGGCAAGGCACCCCAATCCTGCCAGTCAGAATCAATGAGCATATTTTGCACATTAACTTGCTAGTGAAACCGATAGTGTGAATGAAGTTATTCAGCCACATGGATGTTTACAGAGCACCGTCTGTATCACGTGCACACCTGAGTTTCCAAATGTGCATGAATTATTTAAATGGCTTGAGTTTGTCCCTGAGTGTACCACAGCATTTTAGATGGTTGTACCGCCATCTAAAAAACTGGATTAATATGCAACATGACACAATTTCTTAATAATGTTGTGGTTCCTTAAATATAAAAGCATAAAGTACAGACAATATACTCTCAAGCCATTGCTCTTGTCTGGTTAAGGCAGAACTTTGAAGTCATCTCCTGTCTTAGTGTCATGAAACATAGTGAGAACTCTGTCACTCACAGGAAAACTTCCTTCTGAAGTTTGGATATCTTTGTTGTTTGTTTTTTCTGAGTTTGTTTTGTTGTTGCTGGTTTTTTAATGGTAGTCCTTTAATTTCTTTTATGTTTAAGGATTTATACATCACCAGTGCTTTGCTGACAGTCTCACCGTCTGTGAGGATCTTGCTTCAGCAATGTGCAGCTTTCTCCTTGTTGAATGCAAGCAGTGCTTCAGTGCAGTGATGAGGGAGGGATATTTCAGGAAAAAGGGCTCAGGCAGACTTCTTGTATAGTACTTGAGCAGGGAGCTTCTCTGATTTTACTCTCCTGTTCAGACCTTAGGAACAATTTGCCATTTGTAAGATTCCAGAAATTATTGTCCTGGGAGAGACAAAACTCTCACTTGTTCAGCTGGCGTGCCAGGGCACATTGAAGTGTTCTTCTCCTGCAGGCACATTCTTGAGGGTTCTCCTTTCCCTGCCCAAAGCCAACAGCCAGGATCCATCCTGTTGTAATTTCCAAGACCACTCTTTCATGCTTCTGATTCCAGCCCTGAATGAGATGTCTCATGGAGCAATCCAGGCTTTATAAGCTGGCACACAGAAGCTTAGGAAGAAATTCAGTTCTGCTTCCATGCATCACTTCGCAAAATTAGAGACTGCAAGAGGCGTTGTTATTCAGAGCTGTATTAACAGCCAGATGTAGGAACTTTAAAGAAAGGCATTCTGCAGATTGATCACAGCAATGCTATTGCTATCGGTGGTGTGTAAAGTGTCAACTGCAGCTGTGTTGAATTATTCATTATTTCATAAATACAGTGAGGTTGCTAAGGGCAAAGTTTTTAAGATCCATTTGAAAGTGAAATGAAAGCCCTTGTAATTAAAAATCATTATTAAACCTCATTTATTTAACTTAATTTCAACTTTTCCCTATGTGATTATTATTAAAGTTATTATATTTATTGATTTTTCTACTCCCTTCCCTTTCTCTGCCAGCTAATGAGAAAAAAGTGGTTTTGTATTAAGCAAATAATCTTGCTCTCCGTAGACAATTGTTCTGTGCTCTCATGTTGACCTCTGGAAAGAGATTTACTGGCTGATGCTCATATTTTTGCTGATAGAAGACATTGTGCTCATCAGCACAGGGTAAAAGGAAATAAATGTAAAGGAAATCGGAGTTTTGATGTGCTTGCATCTTAGACCCTTAAAACTGGCTATAGCTTTGGAATGACTGGAATCTGCCCCGGGCTCAGCAGGGAGTGAAGTGCAGCAGTGCTTTCTTGTTTAAGGGCAAGCACTGGAGACAGAGTGCATGTCCAATTCCATAAAAACCACGTTCCCTTTAGCTCATCTCTAGTAACAGTATTTCCATCAGTACCATGTCATTCATGATAAAAAAAGTTCTAAATCCTTTTGATACCTCAGCCATCTTTGTGGCCGTGCTACAGTGCTCTGGAGTCAAGGCTGTGTATAAACACCTGCCTGCAATGGCTTGTGTGGCAGGACCGGAGGAATGCAGTGATGATGCTTGAAATAGCCTCAACTAGCTCCATCATGGCAAGGATCACTCTTTCCTACATCTCAGCCACTCATTTACAGCTGTAGAGGATGATCCAGACTGCAGCAAGCATGCTCTGAGAGCAGCATGACTGTCCTGAGGGCTCCTGGCTCCCCAGTCTCCTCTGGCCTCTGCCAGGCATCATCACAAGAGTGGGAGCAGCTTTATGTGGTGGGGACACAGGCAGTGGGTAGTCACAGCACCAGGTCGCAGCTGCCAAAATATCTTACCCTTCCCTCCTTCCCACGCCCCTTGTTACGCCCTGACTGCCCCTTCCCTGCTCAGCTTGTGGCATCAACACCAGCCGGTACCAGGAGCCTGACCAGGGCCAGGTGAGGGCTCTGCTGCTGACAGTGTAGCTGAGTGCATCCCATCTCCTGTGTATCTTTAATTATAGCTCTCTTAGGCTTCACCTTTCCTGCCTGACTTTTGGAATTGTTAGTCTTTACCAGTTTCTCAAGGATGCTGCGGGACTGCTTTTATGGGTGTTACTGAAGCTGCAGTAGGATATGCTCTTAAGTGTCAAGAGGTTGTCGCATATGTTGTTGCTTTTATAAGCAAACATGTTCACACAGCTCATTCAGTTGTTTGGCCTAGGCATAAAGATTAGTAATTCCATTTTGCCTTTGTGTGTAATCTTCCAGTAGCACAGTATGGCAGAAGCCAAACTGGAGAGACACAAAGCATTATATATTCACCTAGAAAATTGGATCTTTTTCTGGATTTAGTTGTGTAGGACTCTTCTTCTGCTGATTCTGTAGTGCAGCCTTGATATTGTACCTCTGGGCATCAGAGTATCTTATAAATACAGAGAGTAAATTTCCTTGATTCCTGTGCCATGTTCCAGGCCCTGCAGCAGAGAACATGTGCTCCATAGTTCGTTCCAGCTCCCCATGGGCAAGTGGAGCTAGAGGGCCCTGGTGAGACAGAAGAAAAGACAAAGAATCTTGGGAAAAGTTCTTACAAAATATCACGTCCCTTTCAAACACCAGCTGAGCCAGCAATTGTAACCCAAACCCAGAGACAAGAAACCACCTTGGGGGCAGATCTCAGATGGAGGGAAGAGCCCTCAGTCCAACTCTGCCCAAACTCCAGACCCTCTGTGTTCTCCGGCCTTACAGAGCTCACTTTTCCACTTATCATAGCTTTTTGAACTGCTTTCTTCCATTCTCATTGCTTTCTTATCAAAGATTGAATTCACTGAATGAATTCAGTACCTGGATGAGTGTCAAGGCAGTAACAGACAGCCTGTGAAGGTTTTGGGGTGAAAGTTAGATACAGTTCATGTTCCCACTTCTGTGAGTGTATAAAATGTACGTCTCGTTACTTGTGCCCTTGCTCATTTCTCCTTCATCTTTGCTCAGTAGTTACTGAGGGGTGAGATCATAACTGGAATTAATTTAGAGCTGTGTTCTCTCCGCCCTGTAGGGTCCTTCAGCACAGTGACTTTATCCAAGATTTCATTTCCTCTCTGTCTTTTTTCATAAACAGAAAAAAAGGTGGATGGAAGAATACTCTGACAGAAATGCTCTGGCAGAAGGCTCTGGTTTTCCTTACAGCCTCTCGATGAGTGAGAGCAAGCATCATCACTGAAACTCATCTGCGACCTGTCTCCACATGTGTTCTGTGGCTGCAGGGCCAGTCTCCCAGCACCCAGCTCAGGCCTGGGGGAGGAAAAGGAGGATCATTACTATCACAGAATATTCCTGTCCTGTGAACTGGAGCCAGCACAGAGGTGCCCAGGCAGCAGCATGTTGGGATAATTAGTTCTGAGACAGCAGTGAGGAGTCAGAGCCTCGACCCTGCTGCACCAGTTGTCTCTTTAACATATTCCTGTGAGGCTGGGATGAACAGGGAGTGCATGTCTTCCTCCAGCCACCATGGTAAACACATTAGCTGTACTACCCCAGCACATTACAGTTGCTTTCTATATATGTCAGTGGTCTTTTTTCATACATTATGATCTTAATTTCTCTGGAAGAACAGCACTTTATTTGTGTGCTATTTAGGGTCAAGTATTGCAGCTCAAGTAGAAAAAACAGAAATACCATTTTGTTCAAGTTTTCTAATAGTCAAGCAAATTTGATATTGCAACTCCCAGAAAAGTAATTCTACTTTTAATTTTTACTATCACTGAACATGGAAAGCATTATAAAAATAATTCAAACATGCCACACCAAATTCATTATGTGCAGACATAGGAGAGGAGACATACAAGTGATGCTAGAAAGAATTTCCCTTTGCTTTGTTTTTTTCCTTTATTCCAAGACACTCATGTCAAACCTTTTACCACAGTATTGGAGCGCTAATGATGAGGCAGTTAAAGGACTTGAGCTTGCTTCCTACTTGCTTTCTTCAGTAATGCTGGAAACCTCTCAGTCTCACTGATAAATTCCCCAGGAACCTCACAGAATTTCTGGCTTTAGAACAGTCTTTTTTTTTCTTTTCTTCTAAGTAATTATTCCCCTCCCCTTTTTATCCCTTCATTGCACCAAACCTTTGTTGTTTTATGGATTTTTTTTTCAGCGTTAACAGCTCTCCAAAGCCTTTTCCATGGTTTATGCCGGAAATAGGCTGTTAATAGAAAAAGGGCTGGATGTTAGAACTGTGCCTGGGGCTCCGGGATAACGTGGCAAATGCAGTGGGCTGGGCTGGTACCACCAGGAACTGGAGCTTTGCAAAGGGCTTAATGCTGCTGAGTGAGTGCAGACAGATGTACAGATACACACCCTACCTTTCCTCTCTATCTGCAGCCAGTACTTCTGCTGGAATGGTGTGTATCTGTGTTAAATTTCATAGTACATAAAAGATCTTCCTGTTACTCCTTTGATGACAGCAAATCAGTGTCATGAAGGAATGCTGGTAAGAGATTATTTGCATAAATCTTTGAAATCTTTATACACTGACAAAAGCACTTTGTGTCACTCTACTTCATTTGCCCCATTGTTTTTATTTTATCATTTGCTTGGAGAAAGCAAACTAATTAAATTGTCTTCTTTTTTTCCTGTTTAGCTGGAGTGCTCTTAGTGAAATACAGATCTAACTGGGTTTTTCTCTCTCTTTTTCTTTTCCTTTTCCTGTTTGACCTGGATTTGTCTTTTGGTGGCTTTGATATCACTGTGCAATCCTGTCTGCTTCATTACTTTAAAGGTAAGATTATTATTTCCTCAGTGAGTCTTATACACATTACAGAAGATACAGAAATACGACTTGAAAGCCGTCTGGGGAAGCGGTTGGTAAGGAGGCAAAATATTTAGTGGCCATTCTGTGTGTAAGAAGTCCAATTAAGAAAAACACTTTGTATTTTGTCTTCAGTAACCATTGGCTGTTAGGAATGCTCCCAGCAGAAGAGGCTGGGTTTTCCTGGGCAGCCCCCCAGCAGAGTGTTGGACACAGTGCTGCTGTGCCAGCTGGGCTTTGTCTCCTGCTGCTTCCCAGCTCTGCCAGCACTCCCGTGAATACAGCTTAGAGGGGGCATTGGAGCTTGGAGCAGGAAATCTGTCCAGGACTGCAAGGAGCAAGACAAGGTCACTTGGTGTTTCCCTTCCCACTAGTGTTCCAGAGAACAGGGCTGTCAGAGGAGGCCCAGTAATTTGAAGATCACATATATGGGCCTGTTTAAATGACAACAGATAGAGGGAATGCCCATCAAGATCAGAATATACCGACAGGTGTACAGAGACAGACAGGGACATGGTCTCTCCCTGAAAGCTGGCAGTGTTTTCTCCCTGTCGCTCTGTTACAAGCGTGTCTTTGGTTTGCAGTGCACTTTCTGCCGCTTGGGAGTCTGCCAAGTCAGAGGTGAAATACCTCCAAACCAGTCCTTCCCAGAGCTTGCTGCCTTTTCATGCCTTTTCAGTACCTTCTGTTCCTCGGGAACCAGGACACTTAGGGAAAAGAACATTTTGCGGGAGGAACTTAGAAACATGCAGATGTTGAGAGGCTGTGTATTTTCTGAAAATTTCCAAGCACAGAATTTTGCTGAAGACAAGCAAGAGAATCTAAAGTAGGAAATTTTGTTTTAATGAGCACTTTCCTATGTAACCAGCAAGTGGCAAATGATGAAGTCCTGCTGCTACTCAGCTTGCACAGGAACAGTCCTGGTCTCTGACAGACCTAGAAGAAAATACTATTTTTCCAAACTTTACACTTTCCCCCTCTCAGAGGTCCAGAAGTACATGCTGTATTGTCTGGGTCATCTCTGCAGCCCTGCAAAGGTCTGGCTGTGTTCCAGAGAGTGACTGACACAGGGTTGGACCTGGTAGCCTTGCACCTCTCTCAACAATGGTAGGTTGCCCCCATTTACATAGTGACTGTGGAGTCACAGAAGACTCAATGAATTTAATTAGTAGGAACTGAAAAATGTGTGTACTCATTATGTAAAACATGTAAATTTAACCCTTGAAATGGAATTGTCAGTGACTCACCACGGTGGCTGGATGCCAGCACCAGAGGCAAAATGAGAGAAACTGCAAGTGTGTCACAAGAAATTAAATCAACTACATGAAGGTTCCTGGGATTTGTTATGGACATGGTTGTTCACACCCAATATAGGCTAAAAAATTGTTAGGAATACTGGGTTTTCTCCATTAAGGTGGACTGTGAGGTGGGATATGTATTTATAAGAAAGTTAATTGATAGAAGACCAGAAAAACATGGCAGGAGTAGGAGGAATCATATACTGGACCTCTACCTAAGTGTGTGCACAAAGTAAAAGGCCATAATAAACATTACACAGTGTGTGGCCACTGTAGGAATGCTCTGATGGGTTTTGAGGTGCCAGAAACGGCTGTGAGGAAAGTTCTTACCTACCCAGTCGCTGCAAATGTTAATTCACAGACCCTAAGGCAAGTTACATGCAGCTGGATTATCACAGTGGGATGCCCTGGGGTCTCATTCGGCCTCATTGTAGAGAATATGGGACAAAGAGTTTCATGGGGAGCTTTAGACTATTGTTGTCAGTAAGAAGGGAAGGGACTTAACCCTGGAGCTGTTGCTGACACTTTTGGATCTCATCCAGGAGCGAGTGTGTATAGTTAGTTGCAGCTCTTAGGACTGGGCACAAAAAAGAATTTTTAAGGGTCTTTTTGAACTGCTGCCACTGTTGAAAAGCAGAAGAAATGTCTCTTAATGACTCTGAATATTACACCTGTCATGGGGTAAATGAACCTCAAAGGCTTTAATTTTCCATCCTATCCAAGGCAGTTGACACAGCCCAGCGCTGTGATTGGCATGAGACTGGAGCAGGGCAGGAGCCCAAAGGGGTGTTCCTGAGTCTCACCCTCAGAGGGTCCCAGGGTCCAGGGGTGCCATGTGTCTGCTCCAGGCTGACTTTCCAGCTCAGCGAATCCCTGTCTGACAGCGAGGCAGATCCTAAACCAGGCTGGCAGGTCTGGGAGCGGCTGTCAAAGCCCTAATCTTTTGATGAGGCATTTTAACGAGGAAGAGCTCGATCTAGGAAATGTAGCCACCACTGATGGGAAATAAGTCCAGTTGTCATGAATTCTTTTCCGTCCTTGAGTGGTGCCTCAGTTTATTTAATCATTTATTCCAGGTTTCTCTTTTTTTATTATTGATTTCAGAGCTGCTCCTAAGTTTTCCTGTGCTTTCTAGGGACCTCTTGATGTGTGACATTGTTCTGCTTGTAGGGTCTTTCTTATCGTGCAGTTTTCTCCACAAACGTGCTGGGAGTGTGCAGCTTCCAGAAAGGGCTGAGTACTTCCAGACCTGCAGAGAGCAGCCTTTCCTGACCCCACTTCCAATCGTCACTATCCAGGGATTTCCTGCGCATACTCCAGAAAAAGATAATCTAAATCTTTTGCAGAACCAAGTGGTAAGCACAGATGTGGGGCCTGGCAGGCCCAAGACAGAGCCTGACTCCCACCCTCAGCAAAGCCCACCTTTCAGAGCAGGTGTAACAGACTGAAACAAAAGCGCTAAGAGCATTGGAAGGGTAATTGTTTTCATGCAGAGACAAGCTGCAGCCTGAATTGTCTGTTGCTGCCTGGCTATCTATAACCCCAGCTCTTCTTACCTGCCTGTTTGACCTGGCAGCTCAAGGTGAGCAGGTTCTTAGCCAGGAATGACAAGAGTAGGACTTTTTTGTATTGTGATGCTGCTTTACTTTCCAGGGTTTTCAGCCTGACAGCCTGAGGCGGTTATTAGATAAGGATGTTTAACTAGATCAGAGTCCAAGATTATTCCGGTCTGGGGTCACCATGTCAAGTGTTGCTATTCGCAACAGTACTTTGAAGGATTTAACTTCTTAATATCCTCGATTGCCCAGGGAGTGAGTTGGACTCTGTAGAGAAATGCTTGCTCATGCAGAACTGTGTGTGATTTTATATCTGTGATTTACACCACACCTCAGAAGGAGTGGGGAAGGTCATCAAGGAAAGTTTAACTAAGGAGTATAGAGAAAAGGTTATGAGAAGATTCTGACAACATTTTTAATACCTAGAAAAAGTTCTGCTCCTCTTCCCGAGCCTGTCCCAGTGCTCCAGCAGAGTTACACAGGCAACGTATGCTTTCCCTCCAGTTGCCATCTTCTGCTGCAAATTCTACAACAGGGCTCTTCTGCCCAGGAATTCTTCTGACTCTCTTGGTGAATCATTGCTGCCAAGCCAGGCGTGGCAGAGCAGTGAAATGCACGGTCCCTTCCTCTGTTAACCCTCACATGGAGAGTATCTGTGAAAGTTAGGGAATTGTGTCTGCAGAAGCAAGGTTTCTTCTTAGAAGCAGATCTGCTCTGGGGTGTAAGGATTTAAGGTGGCTGGATGTGAGTCTGAGGCCAAAGACCCTGCCTCAGCCAAGATGACACATTTGAAAGTGAACTCAAACTGTGTGAAAAGTACCGTAACTGACAGCAGTGGAGGTCAGGGACAAGAAAAATCATTTCATCAGCATTTTCACTGACCTTAGACACTGTAGTCTGACAATTGTCGTCTTCTTAAATGTTACTGGGCTTGCGCTTTATGTAGGAAAGAAAAAGTAGCTGAAGAGGAAAACATGTTTATGAAAAAAGGGTGAAAATCCCTCAGGCAGTCAAACAGTGAGAGTAGAGCAACCCAGAGGGGAAGGGTGGGGGACTTGCTCTATGTCATGGCATAGTCAGAGCAGTCCACATTTGGAGGGAGAATGGGCACATTCATCTGTGTCACAGATATTTGAAAAAGATATTTGTTTATGGAGTGAAAGTCCCCTTTAAAAGTGAGAGTGCAATTATCTTTAAGAGACTGTAGCTTGAAGGACAGCTACATACTGACCCCCCCTCCTCCTGCCAGCCAAATTAAAAAATCATCATGGTTGCAAAGGCTTATGGGCTTCTGGACTTCCTGACTTGGAGCATCACCAGCAGCTGTGCCAAAGGTTTCCTTAGAAGAAAGACCTCCTTGCTGCACCTCCCTGCTCAGCGTGAGCAGTCAGACGTATCTACCCCTCTGTGGCTTTTGGGGAAACTGGTGCCTGTGGCAGCCACCCTGGGTGTTTGCCCTCTGGATTGGAGCAGTAAATTACTTACATACAGGTGACTAAATATTAACTACTTCCCCTTACTGTTTTTACAGTCTGCTTATGAGCACTTGATCTAAAAATAAAGTCACTGGCTGTTACTTGCCATCTTGCAAGAGTTCTGTACCTGAGGATTATTTGGTTTTAGAATTTTGACACATTTTTCCAGACCTTCTTATAAAAAGAGCTTTTAATAAAATAGGAGCTGCCACTGCTGGTCAGCAAAGTCTTGTATTAATCTAGTTCCTGACACTCATTAGTGACTGCTAGATGATAATGAGGTTTTGTTCATTACCCTTCTCCATCTGATTTGAACTCCTCATCTAGAAGCCAAATGCTATAACATCTCATTTTCAGTCCTGAGCAATTTCAGATCTTTGTTTCACTGTATAGCAGAATTTGAAATTTGTCCAGAATATCCTTGTCAGTATTTCCATCATTATAGTTACTTCATTCATGTTCTTTTTGAGAATATCAATCTGTTTGCTGAGATGGGATCAGTTTATGAACACTATAACCCAAACACAGCATCATAAGGCTTATCCTAACAACATCTGAGAGACCAGGGGATATTAGTGGTATCTGCTGCCAGACCCTCCTCTGTGAGCTGTACTATAGGTACACAGCAAGTATCCACCCAGGAGCTATGACTACATCTCCTGCAGCTTTGAGTGCAGCATTCACTCACTCCTCTAAGTTTTGGTGCCCACAGTTGGAGAAGGCAAAATATAAATACAGGAGGATTCATTGGAAAATTATGTGAAAGAAAAAGACTGGGAACCAGGCCTCCAGAAGGAGCTTGTAGAGCACAGTTTGTTGGGTTGAAGCTAAAGTCTAAAGGGCCATTGATACGCACTCTGTAAGGAGAGCAGCAGGCTGGCAGCAGACTAATAGACTAAAAACTGATAAAGCTGAACAAACTCAGGCTATAGATTGTAGAAAATTCACAGGGTTGTACTGGGTTGAGCATTGCTGACAACTGTTCAGTTGAAATAAGGTTATTTCAAGAATACATGATGAATACAAGGAAAAATGAAGTCATAGGGGCCCAATGGCCCTTGTAATTCAGGAGTCAAAATTGCAATAGTCTTTTGCAGATTTGCTTTCTGTGAATGACAGTGAGATGAACAAGTTCCTCGTTTCACTGGGATTTGGTCAGGAAATGAAAATCATTCTGTATCCTGTCACTTGATACTGTGCCATCGACTTCAGGAGATATGTCCCTGTGTTTTCCATGGCAGAAGGACCTTTCACTTTGATTTGGGAGTCTTCTTTCCTATATGAAAATACACAATATATGAAAATGTAATTCCAAAGCTTTTCATTACAGCCATGTCCAAGCTGTTGATGTTTGCTTGTTTTAGCAATCAGGAGGATAAGAGTGTTTGGAGGTACATTTACTGATTTAATGTCAGTGGGCTCTCAAAGAGAACAGTATACTAACTGACATAATCAACATTAGTATTGAAACATAGATTAGTTAACATAAGAAAATTGTCTACACGTTGATAGCTCCTCATCTACCTGACAAAAAAGGTGATGGGACAGCTGATCATCTCAGCAGGGCACATCTTGGCAAGGAAAGCAAGGAGATGAAAGGGCAAGCAATGATTCACTGCTCAGGAACCCCAGAGGTTCATGAACTTTAGCAGAGGTTTGAGTTTTCATGATTCACCGTGACTGCTGGTGTTCACTGTTGCAAACAGGAAGAAGTGCTTCTGGAATCCCAACATGAAAGTGAAAGAGCACACTCTGGAAAGGGAAGCAAACTCTGGGAATTACACAGTGGCAGCATTTTTGGCAGCAGAGGAGTAATTTGGGAGCCTAAGCTCACATGAATTACGTTTTTTCCATAGACGATTTTACAGTGTTGCCATGCTTCTGTTCAAAATTTGCTTTTGTTTAACATGAGTGTTCTTGTAAAGCCCACTATAACATCCACATCCTTCAGCTGGAAACTTTGGCATAAAGAAGAAGATCTACAGTGTTTTGAAAAGCAAGTTGGCTTCTAGTTTATCAATACAAAAGCTGGGAGATACTGCTGCATTGTCTGAGCCAAAAAATTCACAGTGGAACATTGCACCAGTAATCTTAGGCTGTTCTTAATGTTCACCATAGCAAGGGTTAAATGAACTGGAAAGCTCACAGAAAAAACCCATACAGTGCAGTTTTTGTTTACACTGAAATGTTCCCATATGTTCAGTTAATGCAGAACATAATTGGGTCTGCCTTGGGATGGAAACATTTTTCTTACACAATTTATCCATTAATCATGTGTATGGGAGAGTCCACTTCACCAGAAATAGCTTCCTTTCCATTTTAGCCGAAAACCCACAGTGCAAAATCTTCTCTCTTCTCCTTAGCATACTCATTCTGCTCTACCAAAATGTTCTGTCTGGCTGCAGAGAAATAACCTGGTGGAACAGTTTCGAACATGAGGTAAAATAGTTCTGCCCCTACATTAACTTTCAGTTAATGTATTTCCTGGCTCAATTTGCTGAGCAGCTCACATTGCACATGGACATTCCTAAATTAGAAAATAGTATATATAAAAGTTTTCTTGTGTTTTTCTGTGTATGTTGTTTCAAAGTCAGGATTCCTGGTTTTGATTTTAGTACCTCAAAGTAACAGGAATGAATTGTGCTTGACATTAATTACATCCTTCTGCCTGCTTTATTATTATTAGGATAAACAAGCTACTGATTTGAGGCAGCAAAAAGTCTACAAGGTGTTTGAGGTCTTCATTTCCTTTTCCTTTGGTAAACTTCCAGTAATTTAGCTTGTCTAATTTGCTGCTGGAAACCTGCTGCTGGGAGTGCTCATACCTGAGAGGGAATAAAATCAGTGAGCTGCAAGAAAAATGTCAGTAATGAGATGAGAGGCATGGAAAAATTGGCCTTTGTTTGCTTTTTGTGGGTGAATGTACACAGAAAGCAGAAGCACTATTGATTGTCTGAGAGCAAAACAGTGAGCTATGCATGGAATGGGAGGCTCAGAGATGTTTGTAGTGTGATCAGTGTGTTCATCATCATGCTGTCATTCAGCACCAGGTGGACTGTAGAGACTGGACTCTCCACTTCCAGATGGAGACAGGAGTCTTGTGATGCTCACTTTCATCCACATTGGTACTAGAGCAGGGATTTCCAGCAGTGCAATTGATCCCTGAATTGTCATCTCGGCAGAGGGGAGTACTGTTGCATCCTGGAGTTTGTATTGTGGTTCCCCAGTGGTAATTGAAGGGAGTTGCAGTGGGTTTCTTTGCATGTTACCACTGATCCCTCGGTGCTTTATTGGCCCACAGGAGCCCCTGACAGCCTGTAAACTTAAGCCAACTTTGGTACTACTGCCATTTACTACTAGGCATAAAGCAGATTTGGGATCAGAGGCATTCAACAGCTACCTCTGGCCCTTTCTTCACCTGTACTACACATTTCTTGGCTGTAGCCACAGACGTGCCATAGTGCCTGGAGGCAGAGCGGGTTGGTGATCAGTTGCATTTCATGGCATACGAATGCTTTATACCGAGTGACAGTCCCATGAGCAATTGTGTCCCATGACTTTTTAAACCAGTGGGGTGTCAGTGTATGAAGACTGGTGCCACTCATGAAGTAAAGGTCCTGTTAAGATTTGGAGAGAGATTAATTTACTTCACTTCCAACCTGAGAAAGCAGCTGCTCTGGAAGAGACTCTGAGTTCCTCCTCGTGCCCACACACGCAGGTAAATATGCGTTTTCGTGCAAAGTCGAGCTGTTCATATGGGAAGAGCTCAGTAACTTGAGTTAGCATTTAAAAATAACGTAGCCTAATTAGTCCAATGGTTTTGAAAACCTTCCTTTCTTTTTCCTGTACTAACTCCCTTTCCAGGCACTTATTCTTGGTTCCACATCTAATTTGTAGCTAGCATTTGCTTATCTTTAAAAATGCCTATGAGATAAGCAGTCATATTTGGGTGCAGGTAGAACTTCTTATGTTGGCCCAACAAATGCAGCCTGGTGTTTGATCATTGAGCCATACTGTCTTAACTGTCATGCCTTAATGTGCAGATTCTGTAAGACAAAATATTTCTCATATTTCGTATTTCTGAACTCTCTACAGGCACTGTTTTGTTCATGCACCACCCTGTGGATAAACAAGTGGCATTTGGGAAACAACTTGGTCATCAAGATTCATTAACAATTGTTCTAATTATGAGACACAAGACAAAGTTGAGTTCAACTGACATGCTTGTAATTAATGGTGACTGTAGTACAAACAGTTGTAAAAATGTACCAAAAATACTGCAAGTGAGCAGACAAAACACTGAATACACTGAGAGAGTGAATTTTCTAGTACTAAATAGATGCATTTCATAGCCTTGTTTCAGAGGGTCCCAGACCACAGGGAGCTGTGCTACTGCTAAGGAGCTTCTGCTTGAGAATCTGTGCGTTTTTGTGCTGGCTATTTACTGTTCCTTTTCCTTCTAATCAGCACAATTTCCCCCTGCTTAGCAGTCCCAATTGCTTAAGTCTTTCTGTGTCACTATGTAGTCTGGTCCGCTGCACCCATGTGCTTACAATCTCTTAGGGTCACCCAAAATTTATACAATAGATACCATAGGAGAGAAAATGCCACTGCAGAGAGAAGTGCAACTGTACAGGAGGCACAGTGATAAATGAGGTTCTAGGAGGAGGGAGTGAGAGGATATTGGTTTTTAACAGCTTCTAGAAATCCTAAAATAGAGCAGAACTGGGCCACAACTAGCAGAAATCATGACTGTTCGCTCCTGAACAGAGGAAAGGAGCTTTGCAAGGGGACACCTCCCACAGCTTTCCTGTAGTTACATGAGTGAATGACTTGGATCTGGAAGGATCCTGGGCTCCCCTGCCAGAGCACTCAGAGTTAAGCAGAATGAGGTCAGCTTAATGTGGTGGAATTTTTCAGCTAGTCCAGTGGTTTTCCACGGGCCTGAGTCAAATTTTCTGAATGCATGAATTCGTAAATCGTAATTCGTAAATCTTTTGGCTTTTATAACCATCTGCCACAAACAGGATAAAACCCACTTTGCATGTACATGTGGATAGGCAGGAATTTAGGGTCAGTGAATGCCACATGACTGGCCTGGCAGACTGGTGTTTTCATGGCAGAGTACAGACTGAACTGAGAGGCCTCAACTTTCTACTGAGGCTTTTATTTTCTACCTTTTAACTTCTTAGTGAGTTAGCAAGGGAGAAGTGTTTGATTTTTTTGGTGCTGTTGGGCAGCTGGGAGTCCACAGTGCTTCTGTGGAAGGCAATGAGATCACCAGAGTCCCAGGTGACAGACTGGGCACAGAAGGTTGACATCGTGATGATGGCAAATAAGACAATTCTAGGGATAAAACAGTATTTGGCTCCCTAAATAAGGCTTGACAATAATTTTATTCTCAAATTGTCCTTCCAAAGGATGTTTGACACTCTGCTTCTCTCTGTGGTATGGGATATGTGTGTTTTGTGGCAATTCCTTGTACTCTTGTCCCTCTGTCGTGCTAACAAGGTACCTGCCTGGAGCAGCCCACAGCTCTCCTCCAGCCCACTGAAACCACAACTCCGGGTGGCTGGGGCTCTTCTGGGCCTCAGGACAAACTGGTTGTCCAACCTAGATAAGAGTTCCTGAATCTGATGATGTAGACATAGCCTGAGGGAACAGAAAGCAAATCTGAACATGGATTGGAAGGGTCCACATGTACTCAGTTAAACATACCTGCCCTTTTTGCAGGAAGGTGATATCACCATTGGGTTCCCAGTTGTCCCCTTCTGAGAAAGGCCCAGCACTGAAACAATATGGAGATACAAGTTCCTTCTTTACCTAGAGATTATTCTTCTAAAAAAGGGTTCGAGCACAAATGTGCGATTGTTGTCATGTGTAATGGTAAAATCATGTCTGTCTGTCCCTCTTCCACAATTTTTGCTGGTTCTCTCATCTACTCTGCTCTTGTCATTGCTGCTGCCCAGCATGGGTCGCCAGCAGGCTGCATTCCCTCAGGAGAATCCTGCCCTGGCATGAGTCCTCCATGGGCCACAGCCCCTCAGGGGCATCCCTCCTTCCAAAAGCATGTCTACAGACCCTCAGCAGTCTTCTCAGGTTTCTCCCCGCTCGTGTCCTTACGTGTTCTCTCCTAGCAGTTGTCACTCCTTCAGAAGAGAGCTCATACACAGCATTTACTTTGTCTTCAAGGGAGGCATTGGACAGGCAGGCAGGTGAAGTATGATCCAAAATCCCTAGCAGCCAGCGCAAATCCTTCCTTTGAGTTCGATGAGCTCTGTACTGTGCCCTTATGGAATGAAAATTTGGCAGAAGTATGAAATAGCTGTGATTTTAGAGTCAAGCAAAAAGATTTTAGCACACCAACAGTCGCTGGAGCAGCTTGAGCTGAGTGCAAGAGGCCAAGCATGGGAAGGAAGGGAGAGGTCAGCACTGGTGTCCAGAAAAACACTGGTAACAACAGCAGTTCTCTGTCAGAGTTGTGGTCGTATTCAGTCAATTAAAAGTGACAATTGACCTCTGAGGTGTTCAGCTTTCAGCCTGCCACGAGGCCAAGTATGTTTGTGACTTCATCTATTAATGTATTAATGTATCATGTATTAATGATAATCATTTGAAAAATTCATCAAAGTTTGGAATCAAAACGGTTTTTAAGAAAGACCTGTGAAAACCTTATCTACAGAAAGAAAAAGGAAAAGTCAGATTATAGTAAATACAGTCCTAAAAATAAAGCTTTTGAATGATAACATATGCAGCTAAACCTCACCCCAAATATTCACCCAAAAGAGAAACAATTGTGTCATCTGCAGCCAGAACATCCCCTCCTGCACAAACTGGTTTTAAAAGAGAAAAAGTCTAATTTTTTTTATGTCACCTCTTCAGAAGGGAAGCCTTTTGTTTTACAACCAGATTGACCTAATGGTGAACTCAAGACTGATATATTCAATAGTCTAAATAATTTTGCAAATTTAATCTAACAAATTTAATCAAATTTAAACTTAACAAATGTAATCACAATTCATCTCAAGCTCTTCTTTTTCTTGTCTTCCTTCCTCATCCTCCCTATCCTGTCATCTAGATCATTCTGAGTTTTTCTCCCAGCATATTTTGCTGCTCCTAAAGGCTGAAATAGATGAGAGTCTGTGGTTAAAGAAAATCCATGTATTCACTGGGGATGAATAAAAGCGCAGATGGAGCTATCAGTTGTCAGGGATAACCAGTAATGTTCTTGTGAAGGGAAAGGGTAGTAAAAGGTATTGAGGCTTCTTTGGGTTAAAAAATTGGAATGTGATTCATAAATCTGCCATCCACCGTATTCAGTTCCCAATCCCAAGACTCACAGCAGCCTTCACAGGCCCCTCAATGATGAGAGCGAGACACATCTCTGTATACGGGACTTAATACACTCCATTTCTGTAAGTGCCAACAGATGCCTCATCCATAAAATTTTGTGTGTTCATGGTAATAATGGGCATTTTGCTCTTGTATGCAAATGAGCTCCATTTTCTCTGAGGCTGAGTACTCTAGAAAAAGAAGAAAACACTCATGATTTTATGTAAATTCCTCACAAAATATAATCTCATTATTTTTGAGCTTGTAAGCACAGCTCTTGAAGTGTGTTTGAGTTTTGCTGTAAGTAACTTCAGCTTAGGTTGAATTCCAGGTCCTACTCAGGAAGGTCATCCCACGTGGTAATGGACTTGAGCAGGTTTTTTAGTTTTGGAGCAGTATGAAGGATTGTCTCAGAAATAGGGCAATAAGGGGAATCTTCCTATGCATTTGAAAAAATATAATAGTTATGATGCATATTCCCATATATAACAAGAAAAAAATTTACATCCTCTTCATCAGAATATGGGACGGTGTTTAAATTTGATTATGACATAGAAACATGTCCAGAATCACATGTTTGGAGTTTAACTACGAACAGTTTTAGGATTTGAAGTTGGTTTTGAGTGTTTACAATTTCTCGTCCTTTCCCCTATTTTTTCCTGTAGTTTCTTGCTTTTGGTGACAGTTTTCTTGACTAATCCTGTCCCCATGTCCTTGCTCGCCAAAGGGATAATGATGAGTCACGGAAGAGTGTCTTTCTCCTGCCCCTCAGGAGCTCTCCCCTCCATGTCCTCAGCTGTGAGGTATTCCCAGACAAGGGAACATTCTGAAGCTGTGATTTTGATACATGAATTGTTCTTGCATTTCAAAATTTTCTCAAGGCATGTTGGCCGTTTTATAGTGGCTTTTAAAGCAAAATAAAATAGGTCTCTAGTCCTGCAGTGATAAAAGAGGACTAAAGCTGAGTGGGACATCACACTGCTGATGTAGGCACATCTCCACTCACTTCGTTGGAACAAAGAAACAAAAGCAGCAGGAAGCTGTTCCTGCTCCTGTGCACACCATCAGGGCTGCCTTGGCGGTGGGGGAAGATGCTGAGCACTTTCAGGTACATTTCCAGACAGTGAGGAAATAACATTCACATGGCACCAAAGGCTGGAGTCTAAATCTGCTGGTTTCAAGGTGAAAATTACAGCTCTTCAGGAAGGGTGTAACATCCCAGAGACACTCCCTGCTTCCCAAAGGAGGGGAGAGCAGACGCTTCCATAATGCAGAGCTCTCTGCCATGGATCATAGCTAACTCACAGAAGGCAAATCATGAAGTGGGTCCTGAAAATGCCTGCCCAACAGTTCAGACAGAGGTGTAGCTGTCTGTCTGAAAGAGCAACTCTGTCCTTTGATGTTTCTTGTGCTTGATTACAGTGGACTATGCAAGAAGGGTAGGAGAGACTCCAATGATTAGAATTATTAAAAGATGTCTTGAAAAGGAAGGTCCTTATCCAGAGGAGGTGAGCTTCATTTTGCAGGGTGGAGGAGACCAGGCATAGCACATGGAGAAAGACTTGAGAAGGACAGATACCTGTTGGATGCAACGATAAACAGAAATTCCCAGTTATCTTTAATTAAGTCTCTTCCTCTCACATCAGAGGGAGATAGGTCCCATAGCAGTAACAGAAAGGAAGTAAGTCAGTGCCTCTGCTGTTAATTTAATGTCCTCCTGGGACAGATATCATTGTGCATTGTCCCTGATAACAGGCTTCATCCCACGGGGAGGTTCTGGCTCACGGTACCTCCGAAAATGCCCTGAAGCCTCATCCAGAGGTCCTGGAACACAGGGTCCTCTAAGCAGAGAAAGCAGAAAGCCAAGGTGGGCCAGGACCTTGCTTAGGGAGACCGGAACTGGGAGAAGTACCTGCTGCCAATCATCTGACAAGCAGTGACAGAAAAACAATGCCGTGCCTGTTTTCCAGAGGAGAGCCGTGCTCATGAGCCGCAGTGCGCAAGGGCTGAAATCTCTTGGTTAAAACATGTTGCAAGAAATGAGCCAAACCTAAAGTAAACAGTTTACACAGAGGTGAGCATCTGCTGATTGCTGCTATACACAGGCAAAATGAGGCTCTGTTTGAAAATGGCCTCATTTTGCCCTTCCCTGTCTTTTTTATACACTGAAATAACTGACTCCTTGGGAAGGCAGAGGGCTCCATTACTTATGTTTCCACAGTGCATTTTCTCTCCCAAACAATGTTTGCTGCCCCAAGAGCCTAATTATCGCCTAAGAGATGTTAACAGCCAGATCATTGGAACTCTGAAAAGGTTTTGATCAAATACAAGCAAGATGTAGTTTGTATTTTGCTGCCCTGTATTCCAAGAGCAGCTGGTCTCCTGAGGTAGGAAAGTGTGGACTAAGTTAATGAATTTAAATACGCTTCTGTTAGATCTTTTAATCATGAATGTAATTGCATCTGGTAGTCTTTTTAATTTTTAAATATAGAGCATGTGATTGGATTATTTTTTTTTAATTTCGTGTTCATTTTCAAATCTATTGCTGCTGTTTGTCCCTTCAGGGAATTCCCCAGAAGGAGCACCTTGTCTTCCCAGAGTGAAAATTGTGAATCTTTACTGTACTGATTCTTTCACTATTAATTTTCTGTATTAGCAATCTCCTTTCTGTCCCTCTCTACAGCTATTCTGCCTTTGTTGTGCCTAGCATAAGGAAGATACACACGTAGTAACAGGTACACCGAGCCCAAGCATGAAGTGGAAGGAATTTACCTTTGTTTCTCTCTATCTCTGGTACATACCTTTTGTGTCAGCCTGGCACTTGTCTCTTGGCTGACTGGAATAACAGGATGCACAACAAGCATCAGCCCAGCTTCACATAAAGACTTAAGAAAGGGAATTTGAACTCCAGTACCTGTGTCCCACAGGTGACTAAGAGGTGTAGCAACTCTGTGAGCTAACTGATAGCAAAAAATACCATCAGGTTAAATGGAGCAGACAAAGGAAGCAGTGCTGGCAGTTCTGTGGTGCTAAAAGCTTTCCACATCTCTTGCTTTTGTACATATCCTCTCTTTGGGATGAAAAAAAATGCAATACATCAAGCTGAGATCCCACAGAGTATTCAAAGAAACAGATTGCAATGTCCTTGCTACCCTCCAGCTCCCATTGGCAAAATATACAAAGGAAAGATAAATCCTTGTGTGAAGAGACAAGCAGGGGATTGATTGATTCAGGGCTGTGGGATATGGAACCTCATATAGCAAGATCACCAGCTGTCACCCATCCCAGGTTAGTGGTGCCCGGAAGCTTCTCCAAGCTCAGCATTTTGCCAATGTGTCTGAAAGAGCCAATGGCTCCAGCCCAGCAGATCCCAGTGGGCAGAGACTTAGCACAGCACGCTCAAGGGATGTGGATTGCCACGTTCTTATTGCAAAATTTACCTAACACAAGAAACTTTTTCTCCTTGATAATTGTTTTGACAGAGTCTAAGCACATGCCTGCATTCAGGCTGTGGTTATTTCAGTAGAATTGTGCTGATAAACCCATTTTGGGAGAGAGCTCACACTGCCAAGGTTCCTCTGCTCCATAGCTTAACCTGTTTCTCTGTACAGGATAAGCCATACCCACAACCACATATGTAGCTACCCACAGCTTTTTCTGCCGTTTGGCTGGCAATATTCTTTTTATTATTTACTTCTCACAGTACAGCTACAGCAGCAGAACTCTTCCCGGTAACCTAAACTTGTGAGGGAGAAAACACCTGGGTAAGTTTTTTAGAGGTGGTGTTTTGCAGTCAAGCTTGAGGCAGACGCTTAAGCGAAAGGCTCTGTGGAGGCCGGAGTGTCATGTCCCGACACAGCCCCGCGCCGTGCAGCTGTGTGCGCGACATCGCCCTCAGCCCAGCGGGCGCGCTGGGGACAGCGCTGGTGCGAGCAGGGAATAGCTGCGGAGTTGGAAATGAAAATAGCCGGGGCAAGTGCTGTCAGTCCCTCTGGGAGGAAGGCTGTGCGAGCCGAGAATTGCCTTGGGAGGGTGCCCTTGTGCCGACTCACCCGTGACTGCGGTACCCAGCTGGGCGACCCTGGCGTGGGGCTGTCGGGTGGCACGCGGGAATTACGGAGAGGGAAACAGGCACAATTACCCATTCTCGGCAATTAAACTGGATTGCGCTTGGGGCCTTGCTACGTAAGCCATGACCGATCCCGTGAGAAGGGGGAAGGAAGATGTTGGTGTAAGGAGCGGTCCCGCCCTGCCACAGCCGTTCCATAGCAGGCAGGGGCCATCTAGTGGGAGCGGGGCCAGGCTGGGGCTGGGCACAGCCCGGGCTTCCCTCTGCTCTGGGATGTCAGGGGATTCCCAGGCTGCAGCAGAGCAGGGATAGTCCTGCTATGCACTTCCTTTGGAGACACGCAGAAGGTTTTCCTAAGTTGAAAGCGATGCTTTGAGGAATGGCAACATACACTTTTAACCACATAATTAGACTTATCTGCAGTAGAGCTGCAGAAAAGCTTGGCTGCCTTTCTACCAGCTGGGGCACCTCCAGAGTCCTTCACGTGGAAAGCAAGGAAATAATGTTGGCCTGTATTTCAAAAAAAAAAAAAAANCATTAGTCGAAAAGCAGCTTTTCAAAATCACATTCAACACATTGCTGCTTTTCTGGTAGTCATAAGTACTCCTGCTAACCACAGAGCAAGGGATCCCATTAACCACCTTTGGAGGCAAAAGAACCCAAAGTTTGTCAGGGTGTGATATCCCTTCTTCACAGTGCAGGGGAGCTGTCCCTGTGAAGTACCCACTTGGTATTTCATAACCCTCTCAGCCTCACAATGCACAGGTCCGAGGGATCACCCAGCAGAGAAATCCTGCGGCTGTTGAAGTTTTGAAGACTCAAATGTCCTTCTGAAGACCCAAACCATGAGGCTGATTTGTGCTTCCTGCAAGTGCAGCTGAGAGGAAACAAGAGTATTCCTGTAATTAGAAATAGCTTTGCTGTTCCTTGCACCTCTCTCAGCAGCGCCTGGGACAGGTCACTGCCAGAGACAGGATGCTGGCTGGCCAGGACGGACCACTGATGGATTTGGAGCAGCCCATTCCAGCACTGCTCAGCTAATGAATTTTGCAGTCTTTTTTAGCTTCCTCAGCACGGTGATTCACTTAGGAGACAAATTGTTTCTGTGAACTAGACCATTATTTTGACAATTCCTGTTGGATATGTTTGTATGCCTGCTTTAAATGAACAGTGGCTGCTAAGGCTGGCAGGGAGTACTCCTGCTGTTTAGAATAAAATACCCACACTTTTTACTGTGCATGCTGCATATTCTCCTTTTATTTAGGAAACAGTTTTAACAAAAGTTAATTGCAGGCCAGTTCATGCTGCGTTGTTTTCAGGCTCAAGCAAAAGAAGCTGAAACTGAAAATTAACCTACTCTTTTCAGATCAATAATTTGTGAAAAAAATTAATAACGATGCCCATGAAGTCTCCAGTTGTGCTGTGGAGTAGGGTTGATATTGGCTACAGAGACAGAATAATGAGCAGCCCCCTCTTCATCAGGCTGCAGCCCCTCCTGCTCAGCTCAGCTCCACTGGTGGTTTTAAGAGCAAACTCCTTCCTAAGGGTGGACATGCGATACAGTGGAGTTCTTGTTGCTGGCATGGCCTGAGATCAGTTGGTGTTCACTGCATACCCTTGGATGGATTTGTATTTTTAGTAATGTTCCAGGAATTATGTGTTTTAGACAGAAGCCACACGTTATTTCTTCCAGCTGGCAAGGGGAGGGGGGTTGTACATGCATACAGATATTTGGTGTTTAATAATTGAACCTGGATTTATCAAGGTTGCCACTGTGTCTTTCAGCTTTAAAGACAGGGCATTGTTAGAGGAAAATGGGATGTTTTCCTGTGCTGAAGACAAATTTTTCTTCCCCAGCTAATCCTGCTGTCTGCAGCTGCTGTGTCAGTATCTCCTCCTAAAAGGCAGCGAATGAACTTCTGAACATCTGTAACAGCTACATTAAGTGGTGTGGTTTATTGTAGAATTATGGATGATGATGGCTGGATTACTAAATTGTAAATCAATCAAAACATTTTGATGATATTATAGACCATGAGTGAAAGACTTACGCAGGAAGAGACAATGATTTATTGCACCAACTGGTAACACATTCAGCCCCAGTCATTTTTATTTATCATTATTTTGAAAAGATTTCAATCCTTCATAAAAGCAAATCTAAAAAACCTGTAATGATGATAAAATTTTGCTGCACTGAAAATCGACATTCCTGAAGTGTGATTTCTGGTGATAGAGAAGTGAAGAATAAGGAACTTAAGATACACAATCTTCACAATAAATCAGCCTTTGTTTAATTGCCTTTTACAGGCAAATGAAGGGAGCTTTCTCTTTTTCGTCCTTAAATCTGTTCCTTTGAAAGCATGTGACAGTATCTGTAGTTTTAAACTATGGTACCCAGGATTTTGAATGCTTAGCAAGTCATCCATTTCCAAGGCATTAGTAACACAGACAGGATTTATTTCAATCTCTGCAGATGATTCTTTGATCTGGGGCTTGCTTAAGTGCATTCCAGTGCAATTAATTAGAAAAACAGTATAAGGCAGTGGCAACTCCAAGTGATCTTAAATGTAGAAGTGACTGATTAGTAGCTCTGCTTTCTTGAGGATTATCTGCTGCTGCTTGACAGCATCTGCTATTCCCGAGCAAGGGAGAGTCAGTTAATTGAGAAGAGGGAATTTTGGTGCTCTTTGTAAGCCACTAATAAGACTATTTGCAAGAAAAGCAGCAGTGTGGGAACCTCTCCCAGCACTGATTTTAAGAAGGAACTAGGTAAATGGAATTAGGGCCAGTCCCCTACATGATGTTGTGAGGTGTGGGACAGTGTGTAGCTCACATTGATTGCTTTGCTGTGCTGTAACAGAAGTCCTATGTGGCTTGTAGAGCTCTTTGGAAACCAGTCCTTGCACTGTGCCTGCTTCCAGGAATGGGTCACGCTGCTGTTCGTGTTTTTCTTCCTTGGAATGTCTTGTTTCTTGATGTTCACCAGCTGGATGAAAATCATGATGTTTGTCTAGTGTATGTCCAGGACATGCCAACCCAGTTTAACAGTTCTGTGCATCTCGATTCTGTTTCCAGAGTCTTCCAACTCACATCAGTAAAAGTAGCCATCCATCAGTTTTTGATTGGAACAAGATGGATCAACAAGCAACTCAGGGGTCCTGCATTGCAGCTGCCTGACACAAACATTGCCTTCCCTTGCCAAGGAATTCAATTGTCCTGCATAAGCAATCAATATCTGCTCCTCTGACTACTCTTGCTCCCTTTGTCTTCCTGTATGGTTTCTTTATAATTTAATCTTCTTCAAGAAGCCATATTTCCCATCTATCATGCTGTTACCCTTTCCTCGAATCTTTCTTGAATCTCTCAGCCAGTGGAGATCCTATGATTTGCAAGAGAAGTTGACTTACAGTTCAAAAGAAAATGCAAATTCCAGCCTATCTGATTTGTTTACAGTTGCTTCAAATAAATATCTTTACATATTGCATAGTTACTACTGCTTTGTCTTTGCGCTATATCAACTTACTTCTAGTTTTCTTATTTCTGTGTGGCAATATCCTGGTTGTTCTTTCTTCTGCATCCTGAAGTGTGCAGGGATCAGATGCAGAAATCCTGCTTTATTAGTTAAAATATTGACTTGTTTTATTCATTGCATCCATCTTGACACCTGAGGATGCTAAATCCCTGTCATTCTCTCTCTCTGCAGGGCAGAGGCAGCATGAAGCTGTGCAGGTTTCTGTGCAGAACCAGTGCGGCTCAGTCCCGATTCCATGGGGGAAGGCTCCATGACATGGCAGCCTGCACCGCCGGTGTATTAGGAGACAGCACTTACTCCCTGGAGCTGGAATGAGACCCTAAATCCTTTCCATTTACCTAGTCGTAGGATGAAAACTGCTATCCTATCCTACATGCCCAGTGGAAGTTAATCTCTGGCAGAGGAATGAAAAGTTCAATGTCTTATTGAAAAATGTCTCATTACTCGAAGGATTGATTTGTTTCTTGCTTGGTTCTGATGTAACCACATATAGGGAGAAACTAAAAAAGAAGGGATACAGTATCCTTCTAGCAAATATTTTATAGCAAATATGGGTGTAATGTGTTACTGAAATCTGTATTTTGTGTAATGCCAAAATCAATACGAATGAAAGGCTCTGTGATAGAACCAATACGTGAAGGGAGTGAAAATTTTTCTTTTGGAGAATGGCCATGTTTTTCCTTCCTGAAATTTCCTACCTTGATGACAGTAGGGGCAGTAATAAAAGGAAAAGAATGCAAAGAATAGGCAGGGGTTGCAGCCCACCTTTCTGCCATCTGTCCTCTGCCAGCACTGATGTAATCCTTCTGGCACTGAAACTTTCCATCGCCGTCTGTCAGCATGCCGATGTGCTATTGATTGGGTGGTTTACTGAGGTCACTTGGGAATCACAACAAACCTTCTGAAACTTGGGAAAGGTAATAAATCAAAGGCATTTGATTTGTAACTTGCTGTCATTTTTGGTGCCTTGCTTCAGTAGAAGATAGCAGTCAACACTTCCTAAGCTCTTGATATGAGGAAGATTATGATGGCAAAAGAAAGTGCTTGTTTATAAACGATGCAAGTAACATAAGCTTTTAATGGGTCCTAGAGGAGTCCAAGGCTCCAGAGGGCTCTGGAATGCCTTCCTCTCCACCCCCATCTGCTCCCCTCACCCTGACCCCCCACTTTTTTTTTTTCCAAGCCTTTGGACAATTTTCATCACATCTGTCATTTTGAAAAATGGACTGGCGGTTCACTCCTAAGGTTCAGAGCATGCCACGTCTCTTTTTTTAGATTAACTTGTTTGCAAAGAGACAGCTCAACAGGAAATTCTTATGCTTACACAGCAACACACTTTTTATGCAAAGCAGAGATGTTAAAACTCATAGTCTGTTTCTGTTCTGCTAATTGTATATAAAAGAGTCATAAGACATCAGGGTGTTTCCTGGTTAAAAACCTCTTAGTAGTACATTTCTAAGAAGTCCAAACCAGGGCTGAGTGTGTAACAGTGTAGTATGAACACAGTGAGTGTCAGCACTCCACAACACTGAGATCTGAGGTAAAAGCGTACCCTCATTTCATTTATGGAGATAGTGGTCCTGAAAGTGCCCATTTCTGGTGGTTCAAGGGAGTGAGTACTCAGCCATACTTATTTTGATACTGCATTCGATTGCAGACATAAAACATTCCCTTGTATTACCATATATATCCAATCAGTACAGAATAATACTGCCACTCCTAAAGTGGGTGTCAAGGCTTCGTGTCCCCTCCTACCTTTCTCACAAACCAGGTTTCGCTTATCTGCCCCTGAGGTTGACATATCCTTTGTGCTTCCACTCCAGCTCCATTGCCTTTGCCAGTATAATTCCAAGGAATATCTATGTAATAGGAAAATATACTCAATACTATTCCAACTATTGCTTTGCAGACCTGCCTTTCTTTGTAGGTCAGCTGTAAATAGAGCACCTCACATGGCACTGCAGCCACCATATGTGCAGACACACAGCATTACCGCTCCTACAGATTCCAAAATCAAGGCTGGATTGCTGTGAGGTGACTGGATCAAGCACACAGATTGACCTTTTCCTTGGTTTCATGTCTCCAGTTTTCTTCACCACCAGCATGGAAAAGACTCTTGCAGCTTTGTTTGACTCTCTCTGGTGTTCTAAGCTATGATTCAGCCCGTGTGTGGTTTGTGAACACCAAAAGGGAGCTTTTGTTTAAAATTGTGTAGAGTGGATGGAGGGGTGGGGGTTCCTCTGTGAAATGCCTGAGCTGCTGTTTGCTCTTTTGTCTCCTCCTTTGCTGTCAGCTTCTGTGGCTCCTACTGCCCCTGCACCCAGACACGGTGTTTGGTGCACACAGACACACAGAGGAGCTCCATGTCCCAGGCTGGCACGGCAGTGTGACCATCATGGTATGATGAAAGGCTGCATCACCAGGACTACAAGTATTCAAAATCCTCCATGTTTTATGAAACATGTGGAGAAAAAGAAAGATGTGGCTCTTCTCCTCTGCCTCAGACTCTTGAAACAGCCTGAGTGTTGTGTCAGGGCTGGCTGTCAGTGTGCTGTTGGCAGCATGGCCCAGGCACCACTGCATCAGGAACAGCCCATGGTGAAATCAGACCGTAGGACAAGACCCTAAGTGAGGATCTGGAGAGTGAACAGAGCCTGTGTTAAGGGTTAGTTGTGACATTTCCAAACATCCTATCTTTTAATACAGCTGAGTCCCAAGAGCGGAGACCATCAGGCAAAACAAACACAACTGCAAAACAAACTCAACTGCAAAACAAACCCAGTCCCCAAAGCAAGCGCTGACACCCCCTCCTTTCCTGGCAAAGAAAGTCATTGCTTTAGGTGTTTACCCAGCCTGAGAGTTGGAGGATTGGGTTTGCTACTCAGTTTCTTGGCTTTGGGGATTTTGTGTTGCAACCTTTATTTAAACTTGGAGGACAGAAGACACATGTTTGTTTCATTTATTTGTTTGTTTGGGGGTTTCTTTCTGTTTCTATGACTTTTGATAGGACTGAAGAGTTTATTGTGTGTGAAATGCAGGAAGAGTCTAAATGAACACCAGATGAGAGGAAATAGACTGAGGAAAATTAGGGCTATTTGCTACCAAAGGAAGTAATCATGGTATATATATTAAATTCCAATCTCTAACTGAGAGTGTGTTTGTTATGCAAGAAACCGACTGTAGAGGGAAAAGGAAAGTATGTGGAGTCCTGTCATGGTTGGGCTTTAAAAGTAGTAAGGATGGCTTTGGTGCACTGATGGTAAGGTAAATAAGCCGGGAAGCAGCTTTTACTGAACTAGGTGGTGGCATTATCTGGAGGGGGTTCTGCACCCCAGAGTTTCCCACTGTGGCAGATGGTTATTCTCTGTCCAGAAGGGGAAAAGACTTTTTCATACATCTGCTTTTTGTAAGTAACATTTAGTATGACTTTATAATGAGAATATAAATTCTTTATAATCTTTCATCTGCCACAGTCTCAGCTCATCCATCATTAGAGACACTCGACTCACCTGTACTTATGACTTACCTATAAGTCCTTGCTGGATCTGTTCCTTAAGGACACACTTAATTTGCAGTGGAGATGACCCTTACCTGTCAATGTCCTTCAGTGTCTCTGTCAGGTGAGGGTTTAGGTGGTCGCAGAGGGGGTGCTGAGTGCTCTGATTCTTCCTCCCTCACTCCCCTGCACACTAAAGACAAAGCAGATGCACTTGTGCTTTTCACTGGTGGCAGGCAAACCCACTGATTGTTTCAGTGGTAAACTATTTCCAGTGAGAGCCAGTAGGAGTGGAATAAGGACCGTCACAAATGATTTGAGGAGTGTGTAATACATGGGCTTGGCTTACAAGGATGCCTTAAATCAGCCACAAATTTGGTGTTACTACTTCTTTTAAACAAAACAGTGTTTCTCAGTCCTGCAAGCCAGCAGACACCCTATTTAGTTAATTTAACAACGACATAGGAAGATTTCCTTTTTATTTTTTTATTTCTTTAGCAGTAGAAAAGTTGTAGCCTAGGGGCATGTTGCTTTGACAGATTGGGGTTACATGGTTGAAGTTGACCTATGCAGCTTCCTTTCCCTTCCCCCTCCTGGCAGGCAGATGAAGCATTTATGATTGGAAGTGGTTATCCATATTTTTTCTCTGTCTGATGGAAGGCCATCACAGTAGTCAAGAAGGACTTGTTACAGATTTTGCTTTTCCTGTGAGGTATGCTCAAAAGCTCAGGGAAGAACCCGTAGAAATAAAAAAATAGATATTTTGGCTGTATGGGAGGGAAGCATTTAAGCACAGGAAAGAATAGGGGATTACACAGTCAAATAAGCAGTTCTTGGCAGATTTTAGAGACCAGCAGCGGGAAGTCAGAAGAGTGTGTCAGAGTATAGGAAAGCATGGAAATGAAGAGAGATAACAGCATCATATTTAGAATCTGTCACTTTATCTGAATTCTGTTGACTGGTTGTTAGCAAAAGAGAAAAAATTGGGTTTTTTAGAGGAAGAAGGGTTTCATTTCCCCTTCAATAGCTGAGGAATCTGCTGACAGGAATTAAGATAGAATATTGCTAAATGGGAACTTCAGCCACACAAGAAAGGGTTATTATTAACCCAGAGCTGCTCAGTGACTGCATTTGCAGCACAGCCCTGCAAAAAAAAAAAACCTCTGCTGGCAAAACTAAGGCTGCTTTGTGCTGCTATGTGAGAATGGGAAGGAGAAGTCCAAGTGGAAATCCTGGGGCAGCAGTGCCTCTGACGCCTCTGTCATGAAAATATACCTCTAGTTAACTATTGTCCTCTGACCTCAATCCACACCGAAACAGGAGCTTTGCATAATCACGCAAGGAGACAGCTCCTGCTCCAAGAGATGTTATGTTTCGAATTTCCAAAATAGACAAAGGGGACATTGTCAACCCTTCACACATGGGAAACAGAGGCACAGAGAGAGAGATTTGTCTGGGGTACACAGCCTAATTTTGACAAAAGGGGCACTTAAACTCAAGTTTCCTGCATTCATTTGTGTACTACAACCACAAGGTTGCCCTTCCTTTCTGATATTGGATTTTGTTCTCCTGGAAACTTCAGTTCCAATACAGGGTTGTTTATCAAAAACATTACTTTATTCTATTTTGTTTAATGAATACGCTAAGGATTCTTTCCTTGGACAAAACTTCTGCTTGCATGCAGGTCCAAGTTGCAACTCTGCAAGTGCCTCAGGGAGCTTCAGGTGGATTTTCATGTTGGGACAGCCAGGAACAATAGTGCAAGAAAAGGCAGAAGTGTGACTTTGGCTTCTGCTTGTCTTTGTCCCCTTGGGGATCACAACTCCATGGGTACAGAGAAGGAGAGCAGTAATGCTGTTCTGCCCTGCTTCACATGGGAAGAAAAAGAAAAATATCTTGCTAACTTGAATGACCATTTTTCTTGCTCAGGTGTGTTAAGTCCAGAAACGCCAGTGAGACTGGCATGATCATATTGGGGCTGCCTGTGATTTTTGTGAGGCAGTATTGAATGAAGCCATCTGGGCTGGAAGAAGACCACATTTCTGAAATGAGCCTTTAGGACTACTTAAGTGGCTGTCTGGGACGCTATGCTGAAAGGAAGGGCACTCACAGCTGCATGGGGTTTACTGGGTTTATTTTATCTCTGATGACAAAAGAGAGCTTAAAAGTCATGTGGTTCCTCATAAATTTCAAGTTACTGCTGACAAGTGGTGCTGCCTGTGTTCTTAGCTGTGCTGGCACAGAGTTCTCCCAGTTTTCTGGCTCATGATTCTAATAATGACACTGCTAATGGAGGATGCTTTAGAGTTGCCTACTTTTTCTCTTAACTTACACTTAGAGAATGGAAACATTCAGTCTCTCAAGTTCCCTGGGTGAATGTTTCCATGGTCATCCATCTAACATCTGAGTGGCTTATCCGTCCTGAAGTCCCAGTCTTCTGAAAGGTGTGCTGTTCACTGGCCTGAGAGCTGAGGAAATCTGCACCTCAGCAACTAATATCTTTCCAGAAAGCTAAGTACAAGTTTGGGAGTTAAACTTTCACTGTGTCAGTGGTGCATCTCAACATAGGCAGTTTAAACTATTCTTTTGCTAAAGACTCTGTTTCATTTTGTTTGTTGAAGGTTTTTTAATTTTATTTATACCTCCCGAGGCCTGGTCCCGCTGCCCGTATTCCAGTTTTCAAAGATAAATTTGATTTGATTTCGGTGTTCAGAGGCAAGCTCCTCTCTTCAAGCACTTTCTGTGTGACAGACCTGTAAAGAGTTAAGTTTCAAAAAATGTAACCTATATTCCTGTTCTTCCTATTCACTGAGATCTCTGAGAGAGATCACTCATGGTAAAATATTTACCAGTGTATTGCCTCAACTAAAGTAATAGCTCTTATAGTACATGTGTGAAGAAAGAATTACTTTCTTCTTAAGCTTTTTTCAATCCGTATCCTGTTCAAGCTGTCTCTGTTTCAATGGACCCCAGAAATTTTGTGTGATATTTATTAACCTGATTTACTAATCAACTCCTAAAATTTAAACAGGGAGAGAGAGAGAGAGAACATAGGCTGGACTCAGGCTCACAGGAATCAGTTTTATGCCAGCTCTGCCACAAACACCCATTTGACTTCATGCGCATCATTTAATATTTGTGGTTCCCCTGTCTGCCAAATGTGGATGCTAATTCTTCCTTTTTTCCCTATCCATACTTGTATAGACAACAGATTTGGACACGAACCAGCTCCTCCTGTGTCTTTGGATACCTCACAAATGAGTCTTTAATCTTTGGTGAACCTTGTAGTTGCTTCTGTAAGCCACAAAATAATGATGGGCTTCAACCTGTTCAGGGAAAAATGCAACCTTTGGATTATGTTGGTGTAAATAAAAAGTCCACTGCAGTTCACAAGTCAAAAACTGCTGGTAGTGTTTAACATCAATGTCTGTCACTTGAACATCTGGTGTTGATCATTGCCTTCCTTTTCCTTCCACTGTTGTATTTTATCCCCATCTGTTAGAGGTTTCTTAGTCTGTGTAAATCATGGCTGCCTCTCAGACAGGGTAATGAAATCATTACACCCTGAAAGGTAAAGGAAGGGAAAAGAGGTAGATTTAAGGAAAATGTTTCTCTTATGTGCTCTGCTCCCCTTCTTTCTCCTTTCTCCCTGTACACAGACAGTACCGGACAGTATTACTAGACAGTCTGATACTTTTGCTATGAAGAGAGGTGGAAAAGTTTCCAAAAATAGCAGATGTTTTTACCAGCTCTAGTTCTGAAGGCAGAAAGCAAGAGAGGAATTGGAGTCAGACTGGACACCCATTGCCATTGCTGGAAAGACCAAAACCGACTGCTTTGGAACAACCCGTCAGCAAGTTAGTAATGAATTGGGAAAGCAAACATTCCTTAATATCAAACTTCCTGGGCAATGACTTTGATGGGATTTTTTTAAATTAAATTGCTCCTATTGCAGTAATGTAGGTTACTACTACGAAGAATAGTACTGAAGATGTTAGGAAAACATGAATGTTTTAAAATTAGCCAAAACAGAATACTCTTTTTACCTCAAAAACTATGCTGTGCCCTCACAATGGCAATCAAATTTAGCATTCCCAAGCAGTGCTGGCAGGGCAGTGAGCCCGAGCAGCATTCCAAAGGTGCAGTTCGGATGGGGAGGTAAGTCCTCCACCACCCCTGTATGAAACATTTCCAGTAGCATGTGTGTGCTGCCTGCCAAAGCAAGGTGCTCCCCTCTGCGCAGTGTCACCCTGCCCTGTGCACCAGGAGCACATGTGGGTTTAATTCCCTGCCAGCTTTAGCAAACAGAAGTATTTCCTCATTCTGGAAGTGCCTAGAGATTGTTCAGTCCCAAGCTACTGGTAGTTAGGGAAGAAAAGGCCCATTTCCCTATATCTGGAGAGGGCTGCTGCAGACTGCCACCGCTGTCAGTCCCAGAACTTTATCCAGGCTCAAGGTGGGCTGAAGCTGGAGGGTCTCTGTCTTGCTTTTTCTTTCCTTTTAGTCTCTTGTGTCAAAAGTGTGTCTAAAATTTGTTTGACTCAATATCAGGTTGGCTGAAATGGGGATAAATTATTTGCTGCTGTTGCTGGTTGTCGGCTTAGCCTTCTCTTTCTGCAAAGCATATTGCATTCCTGATTTCACATTGTTTTTCACTTATGTTCCTGTGGTGTTACCCTGCTACTCACTGCAGACTCCCAGATTCCAGCTTGGCAGCCAGATCAATCAAGCAGTAGGTGTCCTGGTCAGCATCTGCATGAAGTGAAAGTGATAGGCCCAGCTCATAAACAGACAGACTGCTGGGCTGTCCTATGGAGCAAGTCCTGGCTGATGCAGAGGGCACATGGTGGTTGGTGTGAAAGGCCAGGCAGTCCCTGGTGTCACAGTTGCTCTCTGAAGTTGGTAGATCGCTTCACTCCTGATGATTTGTTCTGACATTGTAGTCTGTTATTGGAAATGGATGTCCTGGTGAAAGCATTACTACTTGGAAAGGCTAAAATGTTGGGCAGTGAGAAGGAGAAACACGGTCTAATATTGCACAAACTCCTTCACATGTGATACTGCAAGAAGAAAATAACCCAAGAGGACAATAGGAAGGATGTTGTGATGTTGATTTACTCAGAGTTTTTGCTGTCTGCACTAGATCTCTGCTTGCCAAGCATCTTTCTTGTTACTAGGAGAATATTTATTCTATTTTCTCTTCTTCTTGTAGAAAATTTTACTACATCACACTGCTGAGAGACCCCGTATCTCGTTACCTCAGCGAATGGCGTCATGTCCAACGAGGAGCTACTTGGAAGACCTCCTTGCACATGTGTGATGGCAGGACACCCACTCCTGAAGAGCTGCCGTCGTGCTATGAAGGCACAGACTGGTCAGGCTGCACGCTGCAGGAGTTCATGGATTGCCCATATAACTTGGCCAACAACCGCCAAGTGAGGATGTTGGCTGACTTGAGCTTGGTGGGCTGCTACAACATGTCCTTCATCCCAGAGAACAAGCGAGCACAGATCCTGCTGGAGAGCGCCAAAAAAAACCTCAAAGACATGGCCTTCTTTGGCCTGACAGAGTTCCAGAGAAAGACTCAGTACCTGTTTGAGAGAACTTTTAACCTGAAATTCATCCGACCCTTTATGCAGTACAACAGCACCAGGGCAGGAGGGGTGGAGGTGGATAATGACACTGTTCGGAGGATTGAAGAGCTCAATGACTTGGACATGCAGCTCTATGACTATGCAAAGGACCTCTTCCAACAGCGCTACCAGTACAAACGCCAGCTGGAGAGGATGGAGCAGAGGATAAAGAACCGGGAAGAGAGGCTTCTTCACCGGTCCAATGAAGCACTTCCCAAGGAAGAGACCGAAGAGCAAGGACGTTTGCCCACTGAGGACTACATGAGCCATATTATAGAGAAGTGGTAGCCTAGGCAGACTTTTATATTAATGATATTCTAGGGTTTCCATATAAGAGATCATGGAAGTAAAATTACAAAAACAACAAAAATATTTTATTTAAAAGCAAGTCTGTAAAACAGAAGATAGATTGCTTCCTTGAGCATAGGGTCTTTTTACTGTTTCTTACAAGACCAATGAGATTCTTAAAAAAACAATAAACACATAAAAATAAAAAAAGGGTCAACATTCTAATGCAGAGGTAAAAATGCACAAATGCAGTTACCCACTCGTAAGGCCAAATACAAAAGAATGTTTCTTATCCTCAAAATTCAAACACAAATGGCAGAAGGAGGATTTTTAAAAATCTATTTATCCCCTGAGCATAATGATATAAAGATACATAATTAAAAAACAGGGAAACGGAGGTTTTCTTTTGTGCGGGAGGTGGGATAGGAATTGCATTGTTTGTAAGTAACTGATAATGGTGACTAAGTTGAGGATGTAGCACATCCTGTCAGGCTGATCTGAGCACATGGGCAGCTACAGCATTTCAACTGGCAGCCACTGCAAGAAAGTAGAGCACCATAAAAATAAAAGAAGAATTAAAACAGCCAGAGGATGAGAAACATTAAAGCAAAATGACTATGGCCTGGGATATGTACTTAGCGTGGCGGTTTTGATACATTGCTCTGGTATGACATATACATACGCAACTTCATTACAAAAATAATACGGAATTCATGCACAGAACTCCCAGGTTTGTTTCCCAGATGGGTCCCAAAACAAGTCAAAAGACAACCAAATTCCACATAGGCTCAAACATGCACTCACATGCCATCCTGTCACCCTACACCACTGCTGCTCGTGCCATCATCAGTATTATGTGTTAACAGCACATGAAAACCCTATCCTACGTACTAAGAAAAAGGAAGAATTAAATGCTCCCCCATAAATCTGCAAAACAAGGTTCAGGGAAGACCTTGCAGATGATCAGTCATTAATGGGAACACGACGAGGGGGTGACTTTGTTTTGTTCATTGCTATGTGAAATACTGACCCAGAATAAGCATACAGATGTACTCTCTCTGTATTTTTACAGTTATTTTTACTCGCTTTTATCAAGAGATAATGGGCATCAGCTTGCTTCCAGTGAAGTCACTAGAACTGATTTAAGTGGGAACAGGATGGAGCTCCCTTCCAGAGCTGTGAAAATTTCTGACTATGGGTCTGAATTAATTATGACACGGTGCACATTGTCTTTTGGCAGGGTGCCTGTTCTGCAGCTCTTACTTTAAATGAACAAGCTGTGTGCATGAAACTGGAAAGGAGAATCATAGATAATGTTTTTTTAGTCTCAGACCACTCTCAAAGCAGGACTCTTTCACTTTCAATGCTGTTTTTTAGGGGCTCATGTAAGTTTAATCCTCCAGTGTGGGGACAGTCTAACCAGGTTCTGCTTACTGACTTTTGAGTCATAGAACAACAATGGCTTCTCTAATTCCTCTTCCCACTCACCAAATTAAAGTATGGCTTTTTTTTTTTTTTTNAGCACTTCTTTGTTTGGCTGGAAGCATGGAAATGAAGTAATTTTTGCCTGGTTCATGTCTCACCCCGTTATTGCTCAGCCTGTAAGACCTGAACCAGCTATTGTTTAGGGTAAACTCTGAACCAAATGGAATATGATTTGATTTTCAAAGGCCATGTTAACTGCAAATCAAATATGGCATTGAAATCACTGGAGGAGAGGCCGAGAGCTGATGCATTCAACTTTAGAATGTAATTTTTACACCATTCCTTTCCCATCCCACAAATCCATTGCAGTGCTTCTTGGTTTGTATTTTAATTCTCTCTCTGCCTCTCTACACTGTTTCAAACAGTTTCAAATTCAGACCAAACTTCGCAAAAGAGGGGTTGCTTTGTTCTGTGCAAACCCTGGGGGATACACCTTACTTTTGGAGACGTTCTTCTCCCCAAGAGTAAAGGCTAAAAACCTGAGAACAGAAAATACAAACAGGCTCAAATACAACCCCATTACAGCCCTGAGCCAAAGTCCACCAAAGTCAAAGGATGTCTTTTCCTATTGATTTCAAATGGATTTTGGTCAGGTCTGCATCCTGCTGCTGTAAAGTGCTCAAGCACATTCTCACAGCAGGCACAGCAGGAAGCTGCTCCCCACACCTTCAGCTGGTGCCAGAATGTGCTGGTGTGTCGATGTCTTTAAGGTTACGTCAGTGCTTCTGCCACAAAATGGCCCCTGTTTCCTCTTAGATGAAAATTGGGAAGCAAAGTGAAGCAATATTTGGTGGTTGGCTCGGGGACAGAAGGTATTACTACTCCATTTGCTCATCTCTTAATTCCAAGACTGGGAGAAGCTATGTCTGCTAGTTCCCAGCACTTTTATGTGTTGCTGTAACTAAAGAAAACATTTGTATTTTAAAAATGCAGTTTTACAGGCTGTTTACCCACAAAACCAATACACAAGATAAAAAAAGCAACTGTTTTATATACAGTTTCCAGCTTTCCCCAAAGGCTTTTCCCTGTACATCCTGCGTTATGGATCCATAACGCACAAGTGGTTGCTGCAGCTAATCCCTCTTTGCGTTGCTCTGTCGGGACTGTGTCGTGATTAGGCTGTGCCTGCCTGAGCTGTTTCTGTGTTATGGGCTCTGAGTAACCAGCTGGATGTTAATGGATCTGTCTGCAGAGTTGTCTAAATCAGAGGCAGCCTCTGACCTTGGAAGCATGTCAATAGAAGACCTTGTTCCAACATTTTCTTTGTAATATATTGCAGTAACAAGCGAAAGAAATTATATTGAAAACTGTCTTGTTAACAGTCTTACTTCAACCCACAAAAGGAGGGTTAACCTTACTTGGCACTGAGGCAGAAGTTTCTAGATTTAAATCCTGCACCCAGCAAATGCCTCAGTTTCTCCACCTGTACATTGGGACTAACAAGTTTATGGAACCTAAAAAGGTTCTTCAAGGTATGAAAAGTGTAGGGTACTTTGAAACATTCTAAATAATGGACAGGAAGAGAATTACCCAAAAGCCATCCCTCACCCTGGCTGCTATGCTGGTCTAGTTTTGGCTGTAAACCATGCATTAATTTATTCTAAGTGCTGTATGCCAGAGTAGCAGGACATACCTGGCACTATCTTCCTCCTTTAGTGGGTTCAAGGGAACTTTTTTAACATAATGTGAATGTAGTTTTTTGTGATTTGTACGTACCACAGTTTGAGATGGTACTATTTCTTTTATTTTTAGGACTGCTAATTTGATGCTACGATAACATGAAAAATGTGTGTGTAGTTTTAAAATGAATGGAGAGCAACAGCTTTAAGGCACTCTGGCAGAAGTAGTGGCCAGATAGTACATTCTTGTTCAATATCTGCCCCTTCCTTACAAGATGTCTTTTCTGTGACTTACAGACACACCAAGATCTTCACTACAAGACGTGTTTCTTCAGGGGGCCTGTCAGTGCATCAGGATGCAGGTCAGGTTAGGTGAGCACTGGGAGGGCAGGTGCAGGATTATGACCTGTCTCTTAGGGAGTTGGTGAGGCAGTTCCCCTTGAATGCAGATTTTGCCTAGTCCTTATCCCACAGTGGTTCTGCCATGGTTCCAGGGATACCCCCTGGAAAGCCTTCACAGAAGCTGGGGCTGTGTAAGGGGTTTCTAGGCATTTATACAGACAGCAGTGCTGGTGTAAGTGAGCAGCTGGAGCAGGCAGTTCTCTGGGACCAGGCCAAAGGCTATGGCCCGTGGGCTCTGCCATCTTACCCTGTGCATCCAACGAGGACGGGGCTCTGAGTGGGGATTTCCAGCAGACTCCGCTCCTGCCCGGGGAAGTGGAAAGGCCAAGACACACTGCAGTGCTTAGAAGATTTTCTTTGCATTTAGTCACCTGAACAGTGTAAACTTTGCTGCTTGGTGGGTGTTGTTGCTGAAGAAAACCTTTTATTGCAGATTTGTCTCATCCCAGCTAACTCTGTTGAAGGAGTTTGCCTCCTCCAAAGTTTTCCAGACAGTCACGTGCCATTTTGCACCCTGCCCAGGTCACAAAATGCAGGATTGACTGGTAAGGTTGCCAAGCCAGACTGTCACAGGGTTCAAAGTCATAAACAAACAAAAACTCAGCAAAAGATCAGTTGAATTTCTGGCTTGTCTGAATTTCTCCCTTCATGCCTAACATTTTGGAATAAATGGGGAGCACTTGAGGTTGATGTTTTTGCACCCCATAGTCTCTTTTAGTTACAGAAGTGGGATGGCAATGGAGGCAGCATAGGGAAGATCCCAACAAGCTTTTGCATCCTCTTTCCCAGGGCCGTCCTGTTAGAGCAAGAAAAAGCAGTGAAGTTGCTGAGAGTATGAGTGAGGCAGGAGGACAGCACAGTGGCAGGACAGACAATTGGGAAGTTTTCATTCTGAGCCCATCAAGTTACTTCACAGAGAACACTGGACAGCTACAGGAGGTAATGGCTAACATTACAGCACAGAGCCTGACTGAGGTTCATATCCTGGGGTTAAAAGCACCTTTAGCTTCTACTGGTGTTAGAGTTAACTCGGGATTCTTCCTGTCCCATAGAGTTTTCCAACTGTCACGCAAAAGGGTAGCGCTACAGGAATTCACCACCCAAACCATGCTAAATGTTGTATTCTCAGGGCTGTTTCTTGGAATGCAACTGACACTATCTGCTGGATTCCGCTCACAGGGCTGGCTGCTTTCTCTTTTTGCTCTTGTTTTCACTAACTTTAGCAGATCATGTTCCAGAGGCAGAAGTGAATGCAGGATTCACTGCCTGACCGGGAGTAGAGCCAGGCCCTTGTAGCACAGGTGAGGGAGCAGTAGCTCAGGTAAACCGGGGTGCAGCTGAACTCGTGCCTGTGCACCCAATTCCAGCTGTCCATGGCAGTTTGCTTTGCCCCAGCCACAGGAGTCTGCCAAGGTGAATGCATCCCTGATAAGCACGTGGGTATTAAAGCCTGTGTCATCCCAGCTGCAGGCAGTTTTCTCTGTAATTCTTAGCCATGCAAGCTGAAAAAAACCAAGATTTGCAAATGAGTATGTCTGTCAAAGCCCCATAACTCCCCCTCCCTGTTTTCCCCCAGGTGTTAATTCTACAGACTGGATTGAGAGAGTTGTACTATAATGAATAATTTTATATTCAAATGGTTTACTGAGCATGATTTGTTTTGTACATATTGGAATATGATTTAACTTATTTTTATTGCCCCTTTTTTTTTTTTCATAAGAAGACAAAAAAAACCCTCCCTCTCTCAATGTGAAGTTCCTCTGTGTTTATGTGTAGTCTGCCAGGCAAACATTCAATAGCCACAGGATTTCTCTCCATCTCTACTGGTGTCTGATTTTATTTTCCACTGTAATTTCTTTTCGTCTGAGAATTTGCTTATATTGTCTCTTCATTCCTCTCTGCTGCACCATCTGCACAGAGCAGGAAAAGGGCAATGCAGGCAGGATTTTCTTTTTCTTCCTCTTCCCTTTCTTGTGTGCTTTACCTACCAAGTAACTCAGTTCTTCTAGGAGTTGTGTGACTGAGGGTAAAAAAATACAACTGTCCCCCACCTGCCTTCCATCCTCCATATTGTAGATCAAACAGATTCAGCTTCTCTGAAATTGATTGTGGCTGGAGTGTATGGTTCCATTGGGCTGAATGTGTATGGTTTGCACTTTTTTTGCCCCACTTCAGGAACTTTAAAATAACAAAAAATAAGAGGCAACTGTTTAACTTGAGCCAAGTAACACTTAAAGCTTTATATATTTATTTATAGCGTCTTACAAAAAGTGTTAAAAGGGGTTTTTCTTTCCTTCCACAAGAAAAATTGAATTTAAAAAAACCATCAAATTGTTTTTGTCTAGATCAAGAATGAATGTTAGCAGATGAAATAAACCCTAAAACTGAGCAATTGTTGTGTGTGTTGTCCTTGCTTTGGCCATTGGATGCTGTTTTAGTGTAATATGTCTTGCCTGTGTATTACAGAGATAAAGCTGCCAGTGATGTTGATGGAGAATATTTGTTTTTTGCTACAAAAACAGACTCCTAACAAGAAATATTCAAGCAGAAACTGCAGTCTGTTCATTTCTATTGTTACATTTGAGCCAACATTGCAAAAAGCCCTTAAACCTCCTAAAACCTATCATCTTTTAAAAATTAACTCCCTTTGATACTGTACAGTTCTTTTCGTTTTCTTTTTCAGAGTCACTGCAATGAACAGGTTTCCAGGCAATAAATAGAGGTTGTTATACCAAATATTACAGAATAATAAGTGAGATGTTTAGGCATGAGTATTGAGTAACAACACTGTGCTTTTCCCCAAGATACATTACAGCTCACATTTTCCACCACAGGTGTCAGAGGAGTGGTGCAGGTACTGGGAGAGGGCTCAGGTGAGTGCTAGTGTGAGGGGACACCTGTGATCCTGAGTGGCCTCGCCTGTGAGCTTAAGGAGATCCTGTGGGCCCTTGGGGAGGGGCAGCCCCAGCCCTGCAGTTGGTCCCTCTGTTCAGGATCCCTCTTGTCCCCCTCTCTGGTGCTGCTCTTCGCTGGGACTGTCATGAGCTGCCAGAGGAACTTCATTCACTCCTTCCAGACAGTTCAGCAGCCAAGGTACGGACATAGCTCATCCTGCTGTGTGTGCTGTTCCTGTTTGAAACAGCTGTTTGTCTTCTTTGCTTTCCCAAAAGCCTGGAGGATACTCTGGCACGAGAAGTCTGTGCTGGCAAATTGCTTTCATTTGCACATGATCTTTCTGCATCATCTTTAACGTGCTTCTTCCACTCAATGCTAGGAGCCTCCAGGAAAAAGAGAGGAGGGAGAATCACTAGCAAGCGCGTGGAAGGAAGGGTTCTGCTGTTGCAAAAGGGGAAAGGAGCAGAAAGGGTGCTTGAAGGAGGGTTAAAAGAAGGAGAGAAATTAGTTACTTGAGGAGATGACCTCCAGAGTTCGGTTTGTTTTTTTCTTGGTCACTCTGTTGATTATTCAGTTTCTCTGTGCTTGAGTGCAGGATGTTCCTGTTTCTTATAATATCTGGTCATTTTACACTATCCAGCCCTGCCTCTGGGAGATGTGCTGCTTCAGGTTAATTGGAAAGTGCCCTCCTTTACATCCTGCTGTTTTGCTAACAATAAGCAGCTACCCCAAGTGTTCTGCTGCCCCAAGTTGACAGCTTGCTCTTCCTGAGTGGAAAAGCTGATCCTGACTGTACCATGTCAGAGGAGGTGGTGCTGAGCTTGTCAGAGGTTATGCTTTGTTTCTTTGGCTCACAAACTTGCACACTCTAATAATTTATCAGGGAGGTAAGTGGCTTGGAAAAGAAATCATGCCTTCTATTTTGCAAAAATCATATATAAGCCTAAAATAACAAGATTATCGGTATCTATTAATTAGGCCATTCTGTAGCATATTCAGGAGTTTCAGTGTGTGACACTGTTTCATAGGGCTTAGAATTCTTTCTTTGACATGAGTTTACTCATTTCTCTCTCTTTGGTGATGCTCTCAAGTACTTTTATGTCCCTGTATTACTCTTGCTCACTCCGTAGTCCTGCTCTGCAGATCTGTCCTCAGGGATGGAGAGCATCTTGTGACTTTTGCACAGGGAGCTGCAGAATTGAGATGCTTTTTAATCAATATCCAGCCAACAACACAAGGGAAAAGTTGAATACCTGTCATCCACGAGCTGGGAAGGGATGAGGGATAGCAGTGCTTTGCAAATGTTTAATGAGCTAGATGTTATTTATGTATTTCTTCTCTCCCCCCCATAATGCATTCTATCAGATCATGGTTATGGAATCCAGATGGTTGTGCAATAAAAGAGTAATAGTAATAAATAATAAACATTTAATTCATGCGGCTTTAACTTATTTTTGTTCTTACTGGATTCCGTTTAAAAGCCCCTTCTTTATATTGACTTCAACCAAACGTTATACTCAGTTGTGCTGTGAATGGTAAGGAAATTCCATGTGGCCCAATCTAGTTAATTCAGTCTGAATACCTGAACATGAAATGAATGTGTGGTAATCAGTCATCGGTTTTCTGGCATAGGCAGTGACAACATGTATAAATCATAGGGCCTTTGTGAGAGGGTAAATAACTTCCCTGTAGAGCCCTTTCTTTGGGATCAGATAATTATTGCCAGACACTGTTTTCTGACCAAGACCTTGCGGCCAATTTGGTGAATGCTCATATGTTTTACATATTGCAACAGCCCCTATCAATATTGGTTTCTACTAATCATATGTGCTTTTATTAATATCAAATATTTTGATGCTAAGTGAGAATTTATAAACTGATGCCCATTAGCCACAACTTTGTGTAGGTTTTTAAATTTTACCAGGTTAGTGCATGATCAAACCTTTCATGTTACTGAAAATACTGAAGCCATGCTGCTACTGGAGTTAGTTAATGGGGGCTTTGCTCCCAAACTGGGCAACCTGGGTCTAGGAAGACTGGGAGAGATACACAACCTTCTGGACAGAGAGATCTGCTGGTTGGTAGGTTTTGCTCAAGATTAAGTGTGGAGTGATTGCAAAAAATCCAAGAGTACGTGATCTTCTGTTTTAAGGCTGGTCTGGCCTTGTGGAAGAGCTAAAATGACTGATGTTTAGTTGTTTTGAGGGTGAAAATGGAGACAGTGGTCCTATTTGAGGAGAAATCTCTTGATAGCTGTTGTTATCACGAGCTTTTATCACAACTGTTCTGCACAGGTTTTCATGCACTTATTTCTGAATACTGTTGTGAGGCAAATGATTTTGCTTTTCCACTTGGAAAGCTTGTCAAAGGACAGTATGTAAAACAGAGGGCCAGACTCCTGGCTGATATCCTGACCCTGATGGACATGGCCTGGTGTGAAGTTCTTCAGTGTTACCCTTAGAGAGAGAGATCCATAACCTTTTGGAAACTGTATTTAATCTGAGCACATAGTCAGGCTTTTTGTTTCTTCTTTGCAGTGCCTTAATAATTTAGAGGTTGTTTTTACTGTCCATCTGCTTGTCTGCTGCTGTTCTCACAGATGCTGTGTGCCACAGGCACTGAAAGGCTGCGTGACTGCCTTCTCCAACAGGGAACAAGCCCAGGATTAGCTGCCAAGGCAGCACGTGGACCCAGGGGCATCCCTCAGCGGGCTTAACCTCTGGCCAAGCTGAGCTTTGTGGTGTGGGCTATGTGTGGCACAGCAATGTCTTGTAGCAGGGATGGCTGCTGAGCTGCCAGCTAAGCTCTGTACGTGTGTTCATGCTGTCTGAATTTTGGGGTGTAAATTTAAGGACTCTTACAAGAAAACCAAACTTTACATCTACAGAGACAGTGTTGGGTGGAGCAATTACAGCATTAAATAAAGCTTTCTGCTTGCATGCCAACACAACAGGCTTTGCTGTCTCCTCACCAAGTGATCTGCCATTTGTTAGCTGTTCATTGTTGGGTGCTTTCTGCTCTAGGCCCATTCTTACTTTTGTGTCATTTTGATAAGGGAATAGAACTCTAGAAGCACTTACAATTCACAGTGCCTGTAACATCTGTGGCAGAACTAGAATTACAAACCATAGCAGCATATTTTATCTTTTTTTGTTTTCTCTCTGTTTGAGAATCTCATTAGCTGTCTTATATTTTTGTTTGTGGGTTATTTTTCCCCCACCCTCCTCTGGCTTCTTTGTGCAAACAAATGTTTCTGTCTTTCTTCTGCCTTCTTTGTAAAGGTGGCCTGCAGGTCTGGATTAGCCAAAACCCAAAGGAGGCAGTCATCTGTGTATTAATCATTCTGTGAATTAATTCTGTGTGTGTCATCTTCTGGGATGGGGAGGTGGGACAGGAAGGTGGTAAGTGGAAAGTTGTGTGTTCCTTATGGCAGCCCTTGCCTCTATCATTCACCTTTTTGGTAGTCTAGAGCTGCCTTTTGTGTCTTAAAAGTGCTTAGGTGCATTTCTCCCTCTCCAAATTCTGTTCTCAAGTTTTGTGTGGAGTTTGCCCCTCAGCTCTTTTTCTCATGCTGATGTTCTATTTGGTTTTTATTAAGCACAGATGCCCCATAGGAAGAACATTGCCTGTAAGGTGTCTGATGCTTTCTGCACTTCCATAGATTCACTCACATACTATCTCAGTATTTAAGGCACATGTTTCTGTGACTGAAATGATGCTGAAATGCTTGGAAAGCTGGAGGGCAAGGGTTGGAGAGGATGAGCATAATGGGATAAAGACAGACAAGCTGGTGGGTGCCAAACTGTGTCAGGATTTTCAAGGGTAAGATGGAACCCAAATCTCTTGTGCTCTTTTGTGCTGGCAGAAAAACACCATCATTGAAACCCAGGAGCTGTTATGAGGGTACTTTAGTAACTGTAGAAGGATTGTGGCCTTCTTTTCCTTCATGCCCCTAAAGATGCTTCCGTGCTCTGAGCCGCATGCAAAACAATGTCTACCACCTTCTGGAGAGGGAGGCAGGAGATCAGCATGGGTTCTTCCTTACATGTCCATTACATTTGCTTCACTTGGTACAGGGCAACAGAAAGGCAGCACACTATCCAGTCATTGTTATAAAGGACCTTTTCTCACCTATTAATTCTGGATTATAGGAAAGTAACTCAATGCAGGTTTTGGTGGAGAACAGCAGAAGCCAAGAGGTGCCCGTAGTTGCTGTTTTTCAGACACTCTGCAATGCTGTTTATAAGCAGGTGACACAGGGAAGTGTCTGGCTACAGCTGTTGGAAATATGCCAAGGCAGGCTGATGCACAGGATGTTGGCAGAGATGATGCTCTGTGACAAAATAAATGGAAAGGTGGTCTTGATTAACCACTTCTTCTCTCTCTTAGTCTACCTTGATCTCCCTGCCACCTTGATAACTGCAGGTATGTTTGACTCATCAGCCATGTCAGGGAGCTTCCATTTAAATGTCGAGCATATGCCAAATTATTCTGCCTGGCATATTTCTTAAAGTCGTTCATGTTGTTAAGTGGCGGTGTGTGATAATAAAGAACTGCATGGGAACTTGCTTGAAACATTGAGCCTAAGAGGTCAGTGTGCTTTTCTCATTTGTTTAAGAATTCAGTTGTTTCCTCTGTCTGTAGAGCTTCTGGCTTAAACAACAGAAACCCCAGCAAAACCCAAAATCAAAACAAAAAAAGCCACACCCAAAACCCCCAAACAAACAAACTGAAAAAATCCTCCCAAACAAGCCAGAAACAAACAAAAATAGCAAGAAGACCTACCTTGTCGGGGTTTTGATACACGTAAAATGCTGCTGGTTTGTTATTTTGGAGCACTGTAGCGTTTGTGTCCTTCTTCATCAAGTATGCCCTTTGTGCCTTGCAAACACAGAGCACAAAGAGCTCCCACCTCAGGATGCTGTAGCGTGGATCACGAGAGAAGAAAATTGGCTCTTCCTCAGCCCTGGGCTCTGACATCATTGATGATTTGAGCCATAAGGTAAGATGGGAGCTCCTCACTGTTGATGGTGGTGTAAGGACCTGCAAACTTGTCTCATTAAGAATAAATAAAAGCTGGCTCTTATCAGACTTACATTTAGTCACCCAAAAAGTGAATGTTACTAACTTCAAAAGATTTTCCTTAAAGTATTTTTGAAAATGACCCTTTGAGGCATGTAAAAAATACAGAATTGTTCTTTAAAATTGTTGTCACCCTGTTTAAATACCCAGTTATTCTATTGTGCTTTCCTGATTTAGAGAGTAGGCAATGAACCATAATTTTGAGGGGACAGCGATTTGATGACACTGATGGGGTAGACTGAACTCTCAAATTCCACTAGGGTGCATGAATCACAAGTTAATTAGTCATGTTTCATAATATAATGAAGTTCTGTCTTTGATCTTAGACTTTCTGTCTCTTGTCAGATTTATTATCGTCTCCAGATGGACTGTTCTTTCTCCTCTCTGAAAACTTTCTAATGTTGTGAGGTGAAGTTTTTATAAATGTACAAAATATTAGGTCCTTTACTTTGAGTAAAACCTTTCCAAGATTGTTTCATGCAAGTGAAGATTATTTGAAACTACATCTTTGAGTTTCGTAGGCAATTATACAGAAAATGATGAGTTGCCACTCTAGACAGAAGATATTAGAACCTGACTGAATCCCAGTTACTGACTTAGAAGATTCTTTTGAGCAGCACTAACCACTGCTGTCTGAGTAGAGCTGCCAAACAAGTGCTGCTGTGCAGGAGCTGTGGAGGGTTAGGATCACATATTCTCTTGACCTATCCTTCCAGCTGAGGAGCACAGAGCTTATCACAGAGGGGAGGGAATTTGGATATTCAGTGGAGAGCCCCAGTGCTCTCTCACTTGGGACCACTGTCTCCTGCCTGCGCTTTGCACTGCTGCTTGCTGGGGATTATTTCGGGTGTCTCTTCTCTAGACACAGAGCTACCTTGTCAATAGAGTTGGGATATTCCACTTGGGAAAGCTCCTCCATGCTAGGAGTACAATATGAGCACATGCACAAGTGGACAGGGCATGCTTTCAGGCTGTGCTGTGAGATCACAGGAAAATGTGGCATGGCCAAAACTTTTCGTGGATGTTTTTTGGGAGAGCTGGGCTGATGCCTTGGAAGTTATATCCAATACTAGCAGATGCACTGCTTGGACAGATCCAAGGCTTCCTCTCTGTGGGGACGTCCACTGTTTGCTCTGGTAGGATTGGAGCTGAATTTTCATTATATGGATGAAATCCTTTTTAGAAGGTGGGATATCTGAGGGAACTGCAAATGATCAAAATGATCAAAACAGCTGCTTTGTGCAGAGAAATTGTCCTTCCAAGTCTGCAGAGACTCACTGCTGTCCTGCATGCAGCTGACAAGGACTGACCTGCTCTAACAACCAAAAGTGTTTCTTGGTTTGCGTCTCCAGATCTCTTAACAGTGCTAGAGCAAAGTCAGTCTGAGGAATGAACGCTGCTGTGCGAGACCGGGCACAGCGTGCGATATTGAAGGAATTTCCAGTCCAGACTGACTCTCCTGCACAAAGCCCATACAGAAGTCAGAGAAATAAGGGATTTTTCCGAAAGACAGAGCGAGCCTGCATCCTGTGGGAGAGGAAGGGAGCCAGGGTGAAGTAAGGAATAGGCAGTACCTGTACTCAAAGGGTGGCAGTTGAGTAGACACCACTCCTTCCACACACACCAATGAGCACATGCTCATGCACTTAAAGAGTTTTGTGGAATATACAGTACTTTGCCTGCTCTGTAGATCTGCTAAGCCATAATGTGGAATATATTTGAGAGCATTTCCACTGGCTTCACGGGAGGCTGTTGCTGCTGGAGGCTCACAAAGGTAACCAGTAGTTCAGGGCTTCTCCTGCAGAGCATTGAGGAGATATCGGGGCCTGCTGTTTGTTGCCAGACTTGAAAACATAGAGGCTTGTGTTTAGCCCTCAAAGCATTTGCCCAACTGGGACTTTAGGAAGTGCATTTTAAAAGGAGAAGAGAGCTGAGAAATTACTCGTGCTTCCCTGTTTAGAAGCGTGCCAGTGAGAAGGGAAGTGATCTCTACTCTGGTAAGAACTCCAAGGAGTAATCTCCTTTCCAGGTCAGGGAATTTCCCACAAAAATACTAAGGAGTTTGTACAGTGCTGCTCTGATGCAGCCAGAGAGAAGGTCATGTGTGTTTTCTGAGGCCAGGGAGAGTTGATGCACTTTGCTGCAGGACTTGATTTTTTTCTTTTTTTTTTTTTTTTTTCGAAATCTTCAGGAAACCCACGTTTTTTTGTGGAATACCAGGGCCAACTTTTATCTTGGGTTCCTCTCAAAAAAAAAGAAAAATACAGCCAGGAATGAGAATTAAAATGAAAAGATTTCTGATTTGTAATGAATATTTCTTGATTGTGCATTTTGGAGGGGCTCAGTACAAATGTAAGAACCTTTCCTGGAGTGACATCTCATAGATATAAATGCTGAGGTCCCGACAGGACTGCCAGAGGGAATCACGCGCAGTTAGCTGCTGGATGCGTGTATGCATGACTGCCTCCTTGCCCTTCAGCCTGAGAGGCAGAAAAACAACTCTGCTCTGAGAAAGGAGAGAGGGGGAAGAAGTAAAAGGGTATTTAAAAGTAGCTTGAGTAACTGACCTGTCTGGAAGCCTGTCTGCCCATCCATAAGCTGCCGAGCGACTGTGACGCTGCTCCTGAAGTGCTCAAGTGCACAGAGCCATGTGAGCCTGGCCCATCAGCAAGGGAAGAGAGAGCAGGTCAGAACTGAAAACGAGATCCTAAATCCATCTTATATATTGAGGTTGTCTGAAAAACTTTGTCACTCTAGTCTGATGCTTATGTACAGAACAGCACCTGGCACAAAGCTTGAGTAAACCCTTTGGATTTCATGCTCTGTATAGGACGATACAGCTTGAGTCAGTTACATAAAGGGGCCTCAGATATTGTGCACAGGATAGTGCAGAATTGGGTGGGTTTCTGTTGGAAAAGTTGCTGTCTCTGTACACCATGTGAGCAGTGATTGTCAGGTCTCCCAGACAAGGCTTTTGGGAAGCTCTTCTTACCCATTCATTTAATTCTGAATCACCTAACTACTCTGAGGCAAGTGTTTATGTTTCCTAGAAATTAGAGTTCTGATCCAAAAGCTGTTTAAATTTTAAGGAATTATTTCACTCTGTGCAAAACCTGCCTCTCCATGCCACTTGTATGGAACAGAACAGTTCACAAACATGCCTTCCTAGGCTGTCAACAACAGCTGTTGGAGCATCGCCCGAGGTGGGGGGTTGCAGATCTCCAAGCCATTCCATATTCCAGGCTATGTTTTCTGCCCCTGAAGCCAAATCTCATGTTAAGACTATAGCATTTGCAAGAAAGTGGGTAAGGAGCCCAAAAGCACCCATCTTTGGTGGGTGGGAAGAGGCTGGAATTAGCAAATCATCTCTCTTAGCTGGAGTCTGGGGTTTTCTCTGGTGCCCACAATGCTCTGAGTTCCCTCCGATGTTGATGCCTGTAGGAGTCTGATAAGACCTGTGGCTTTGGGGACTTCCTGTAGCAGATTAAGAGGTAACAGAGTGCCAGTGTTAGAGAGACAAGCTGGAACTGCAGTTAGTTTTCGGGGGATTTACTGTGCATCTTTTTTTCCGGATATTCCCTGCTGGTTTTGGATATGAAAACACAACTTGGATGCTGCCTTTGGAATGGAAATGGTCTAGAGCAGCAGGATTCAGTTTTTATTTTTGCAGGCTAATAATTCTTTTGAGGTAACTGTGTACCACTGTGCAGCATGCTTTAACTGTACAAGGAACAGGATTGTGTTGTTTTGATTAATTTTGTGCACCTTGCATTCTATGGAATCTGCCTGTACTGCAGACTGTCAGATTACAATAATCAGAGTAGGGTCTTTCTGTGTCAGTACAGCTTCTTACGAGGTGGTACCTGCTGGGTGGTTTCTTTGTGAGTGAGCCACAGCACACAGTTCCTTACAGGACTGGGCTTTTTGTAATTTGCAGATTTTTATTGCAGAAGTTGAAGTGTCACCTGTTCAAGTGACAACCTCACTTATAGTCAGTTTGAAAGTGACTGACTTATAAAATAAAAAGATACAGATTACTGCTGAGAGCTGTAGGGATCATGGAGTGCAATGATCTTACTGAAGGCTGTGGCTAATTTAGCCAGTCTCTTATCAGGATGTACTTCCCTGTGCTGTTTGCCAAGGGAGCGATTGTAGGAGCTGGTATCCCTACTGGTTAGAGTGGTTTGCATGGAGTCTCCTAACCTGCCTGGGCCTTAATGGCTACAAGCCTCCTTGCCAGGCAGGCTTTGCCTGAAGTGTTTTATGTGAGCGTCTTTGGTCAAACGGTAGAAAAAAGCACCCCAGGATGGGAAGGTTTTAGGCAGCCCAGCTGTTCACAGGGTGTCCCTGTGCCTGCAGGGTGAGGTCCAGGCTGCCAGAGGCAACCCGGGCTTCTTGTTTGCAGTGTTACAGCTGAACACATGTTCCATTCGTTGCACACAGACTATGTATGTAGCCTTGTATTGAGAACATACATACACAGGCCTTTAAACATGATGATATATATCACTATCTTGCAGAGCACTGATGAACGAAAGTGAGAATTTGTGATCACCGGTCAGTGTAAGTGTTGAGCTCTGTGATGAAATCTCTTGTTCTGCACAGCCTCTACACTAGACAGGCCTCCAATAAAACCTGATGACAGGGGGTTTGATGGTATCTTCGCTAGGGGAAAAGAAAGTAATTTAGGACAAAACCGATTTTTCCACTTGCTACCTGATGAGCTGTGAAGTTCCACCTCAGCCGGGTGGTGTGAAATTATTACCTTGAAACTGCTGATTAGGCTGAGCTCTGCTCTTCACTACAGGCTTTATGATAACAGAAAAAATGGACACCTCTTCTGGATCAGGTCTCAGGAAATGCTTGGAAGCTGATGCCTGGTGATACAGCACTCAGCTCCTTGCATCTAAGTAACATCACAAATTGGTTTTCTGTTGACCTCAAAACAGCACCAGGTCCCTGGATCTCTGTTACTTCACTTTGCTTTTAAACTGTTCAAATAAATATTGTTTCTGCACACTCATGGAGCTGTGTCATAATTAAGTTTGAAATTTGTTGGCAATCTCGTGCTTGATGTTACCGTTTGCTCCTCTCCTCACTAATTAACTCTCAGTTCGGTGACAGCTTAGGAGCCCTGCCTTTCCTAGCAGGGAGTTGATGCAGTTCTGGACTGATCATACCTTGCTGTACTATTTTCAAAAGCATTTAAGTAATAGGTGGGGACTGCTCAGTAAATAGTTAGAATGGGAATATGTCACACAGCACCAGAGGAATGGATACAGAAGGAGTTTTTCTAACCTGCTTATTTACAGTTCTAATGGAAGTAAGAGTTGTCAATTCTGTGGCTTGGCTCGGACATCAAGAAGTTCATTTGTACTCTCAGTAACACCAACAGGATTGCTTCATTTAATTCCTTGCTTTTACTTTAAAGGTTTGCTTCTGCATTGCATCTAATTTTACATAACTTTCAGCAGCTGTGAAAAATAAGCTAAGTCTTGTTCCACCGTCCCCTCTCTGCCCTTCCACTACAGATTGAATTCCCCCCCCAATTCATGTGCTCCCACTGCTATTCCTTTTGCTGCGCACGGTGATGATGTGGCCTTAGAACCAGCCTGTTCAGAAAGTTGCCCTGGCAAAAACAACACCACCAAAAAAAGCTCCAAACGTTTATTCTTGTCAGATCAATTTGGTGAATCTATTTGCCTTCCAGGTGTGTAGTTAATCCTGTGGGTGAAAGAAAAGGGGCTGGGCCCAGCCCTCTCTACACTCAAACTAGATACAGGTCAGACTTGTACTGTGTTACTCCATTCTGCAGTGAGATATTCAGAAGGGATTGACCTACGACTTTGATAACAAAAAGCATTAGTACAGTGCTAGGTTGGTAGTTTTTTTGTTGTTTGGAGTTTTTTTTAAATCCAAATTTCACCTTCTAAGGTTAGGATGCCTTTAATTTGTGTTCCTATTGTATATTGAACTTCTGTTCTGGCTCTGGATACGTAAGTGCAGTCATTCTTTTCCTATACAAATGCTTAGGAATCCTGAGCTGCTCAGGAGCTCACCGTGTGCTGTTACTGGTCATTCTCTAGCATAACCTTAGACTATTTTTTAGGGTGTTCCTTTTCCTCCCAGATTATTTCTCCAGAAATTACTTCAAAATAATTTTGTTGTTTATATTTGAACTAGTCCATGTATACAGGTCTCAGCCACATTCAGAAAAAGCCCCAAGTATAATAAATTTAAGATGCTGACAGGGCCACAGTGACAGACAAAATTCAGTTGGTGTGACTGTGGATATATTATTTATTGCATGTGTTATTAATAACCTTGTAACATCCGAGTGACAGCAAATCAGAGCCAAAAGGGAATAAAAAAGGACAATAAATAGTTGAAATAAATAATGCATCTGCTTTCAGGTTGTGAGTGCATCATTTCAGCAATAGCGGGTTTCTTTGCATTGTTTTTCCATCTTTGCTCTTCAGTACTACTTGTTTTTATTTGAACACTTCAGCTCCTGCTACTCAGCTTGTTAGGGAAGGCTGCGAGTTGCTTTTTAATTAAATGATGAGTTAATTCTTTTCCTTCCCTTCTGGTTCTGCTTTGGATTTCTATTATCAGAGTAGCCTGGCTACTGATTTCAGTTAATCTTTAATTACTTACTTGTAGTTCTCCTGTGATGTACAAACTGTGAGCAGGCGGAGCACTTGTTTTAGAGTGACTCTGACACCTCTGAGCCCTGCTGGAGAAAGCATAGGAAATAATTTGTGAAACTTCTCCCCTCTTCTCACCCAGCTGTGCCCATGGAGTGCAGATGGGCTGAGCAAACAGTGTCTTGGAAGGAGTTGTAAGCTCCTGCTGTGTCCCAGGCGTATAATTCCTTGTCCTCTCTCTCCCCATCTTGGGAAGCTGCAGATCCAAAGAGGGGGGAGTTTGGGTCTGATTTTGAATGTGGTGGTCATGCTGGGATTACATGAAAAGGCTGTATCTCAGATTCATCTCTAGTATCGTCCTCAAATACAAAGAAAGTAAGAAAATAAAGTAAATACTTATCTTTCTTTCCAAGTCCTGACTTTCTGTGGCTGCTGAAGGGCAGTGACTATTTTTTGCTCTTCAGTTTCTGTGGAAAATTCTGTTGATTTATAAGATGTCGGCTCATAATTACTGCATTAATTAACAGTCCTGGGTGCCATTTTTGTGAAGGTAGCCCTCCCTAGGGCCTGTGGGCACACAGCCACAGTGTCACTTGGATCGGTGTGTTTAGATAAAGTCACCTGCAGCAATTCTCCAGGATAAGTTCCCTACAGCCAAGTGACATCTCCTCTTGTTCTCCTGGATCTGCAGGAGGACCGTGTGGCTTTTCCCAACATTTGGCACATCAGCAGGCAGCATGGATCCTCTCTAGCTTCAGCGACCTGCATTTTCTGTACCTCTCATCTCTGTGCTGGCTGCAAGGCACGGGGGCCTGTCTGCATGTAGATCTGCACTGGTTGAGCTCTCCATGTTAGAGTTTGCCAATTAAGCAAAACATGTAAGATTTGATGAGTTAATTTGGCAGAGTTGTCTGTCTGAAGGAAATCTTTTAATTTTAAAGGGGATGGAAGATTTTGAAGTGGCCTTTTCTGTCATGTTAATTCTGTTTCAATACCAGAAGCTGATGAGCTCTGCCCATTTTAGGTACAGGGAGAGGAGGACTTACTTCCCTGTCACTCCCCTGCATACCTTGGGATACTTAAGGGATAACAAACAAAAAAAAAAATGTGCCTATTTCAAGGGTTTCAATCCAGTTAGTGATAGTTTAGGATATTAGATGTATCCAAAACAATGTTTTAATTTCTTCCTCCAAGTCTGTGCTGTTTGCTGGCAGCAGATGAATTTCAGAGGATTTCTGATCCACATGCACTGGATCAGTGCTTTGCTTAATGCACTGAGCAGGTGCTGACTTACAGAAGCTGCTGCTTTCTTGGGTTTTTTGCTACACAGACACAAAGCTTTATAGCCTTAAGTAAATGAACAAATGAGTAAACAAGCTGGAGAGTGGATGGTTGCAAGGTTGGATCCCTGTAGTGAGAGCTTTCTAGTATCTCATTTCTTGACACCTTCTTCTGTTAAATTCATAGGCTTTGCTGAAAAGCTTTTAAAATCAACTTCCAGATGTTAAAATATTCAGTTTATACTTGATGAGGCTGGCTCTGTCTTCAGATTTCTGCTTTTAGAATGCAGCCCTTGCTTTGATCAGCAACACACAGTGATCAGGTACATTTATTATTCCATGGATATGAGCTGGCAATGGGAATCTTATGCATCATCTGTCTGGTGGAGGGAAAAGAGGCAAGACAGGAACTCTGACAATGAGGAAGGGAAGAATTACATCTTGTTCCCCAGTGGGTTTATCCAGCAGAAGTAAGCAGAAAGACACTTGGAAACTCAAACAAGACTTGCTTCAGAGTGCAGACAGAGTAAAGCTTTTGCACCTCTGTGCACATGTACTTTTATGACTCAATCACTGCTTAACAAACACAAAAAAAGGGGGATACACTTTCACAACACACAATGTATATCCAGTGCTCACCTTTTAAAGAAACGAAATTTATCAGTTATATCAGTAGAACAGAATGAAAGGCTTGAAAATGCATATTTGATTTAGAGTCTTATATTAGTTTTTAGGTGTTAATGTTACCCAGGCAAAAGTTTTTCTCTGAGTAGGAGGTGAGACAACTTCTCTCAGAAATAGGATCTTCCTGTAGGAAGGTCAGTCTTATGCCTTTACATCTGAGTCCTTTTTGCCTTAGTATGTGGTAGGCAGATGATTCTTGAACTGTGCAGGTGTTTCTAAATCACTTTCTACAAGATTTTTTGCCTACTCTTGCCAAAAGGCTTGCGATAGTCATGATTGAATACAAGGCATTGAACCAAATAAGCCTGGTTCAATGTAGTGTGAAAATATCTGTGTTTTCAGCCCATTTCAACTAGAACCAATCCATTTTTGTAAGAGAGGTATCCTAGTTTTAGTGTAGTGCTGAGAGGGGATGATAAGTGTTCGCATGAATTAATAAATTGACTCATGATTTGCACCAGAAAGTTGATAAGTGAAATAATAGCAGCTACACATTATTTTATCCTTAATAAACAGTAAAACCCCTCAACTAAACAGCAAAACAAAGAAAAACCCACCCACAATAGATCCAGAATTTTATGTTTGGCTGCTCCTTTTCAGGGTAACTGTATTTGAACTTCATTGAAAAGCCTTATAACTTAATAGTTGCAAGTCCAGTGAATGCATTAGTACTTCACAGAGCTGGTACTCAGCACATCTGCTGATGAATGTTCAGAGATGGCGCGTGAGAATGTGTTCCTCCTCCTCAGCATGGGGTGGGTGCAGGATGGGATGGATGCCAAGCTCCAGCTTTAGACTTTGGCTTTTTCTTCCTCTTTTCATGCTTTCGTTTTCGGTTTGGTTTTTTTTTGGTTTTTTATGGAATGCCACAGTCGACCGTATGGGACAAATATTTCCCAATTTTAAAATTGCTGGGAGTTGCGGGGAAGGGGTCAGCAGACGCTTGAAGATTTCTTCAGCAGTGCAAGTGCTCCCTCTACAGTTCAGAACATCTCCTGAGATCGTTGTGCTGTCGGAGTCCTTTCCTTCCGTTAACTAGAGGGCCACACAGCTAAAAACTCCTTCAGTGAGTCCAGCAATGTGACTGTGAGTAACCAGCTTCCAACAGAAAACTGGGTCACCTACCATAAGGTCACCTCTTTTACAGCTTTATTTTCTTTCCTCCCTGCCACCACCCCCCTGTACTATTCATCACGGGATAAACAAGCCAGATTCTTTAAAAGTTGAAGTCAAATGTTGATGTGGAAAAAAAAAATGAGTGTGACCTTGCCACGTGTGAGTTAAGGTGGGCAACTGGAAGATGATTTCCATCACTGTCAGTACAGCAAGTTTTGAACAGCTTCCAAGCAGTGGGATGGGGAGAGTGAAAACCCAACTCATTTAAAGAAATTTGGATACATTTGGGAATGAGATTCTGCAATAACGGTTGTGGTATCAAGGTGCTGGCTTTGTTGACTCGGGTGGGATCTTTCAAACAGCAGTCAATGATGTTGTTGGAACAAATAATTGCAACGTTCCAGTGGGCAAAAGCATCCAGCCTCTTATTCATTTTTGAGGTTTTTTTGAAAGACCCCAGACAAATGGCTTGTGAAAACAAAACAGTGTGTTCTTACAGAGATCTGGACAGATCAGCAGCAGCAAGGAGTTTTTCCCACACAAGCCTGCCAACGCGGCTCCATTCAGTTAGAGCCGCATTCCTGAGGCAGCAGCATAATTTGGTCAGCAGGGCTCCTAATTGGCCCTGGTGGCTGCCAGCAAAGCTACAGATAAGGCCTTATTTACCCGAGACAGAGAAACACAATCTTGAACAGATCTTAAATACATTTCAGTTTAAAGAAAAGAAGCAGAACATTTGGAAAAATGTTCTGAACTCATTTAGCTTTGCTGCTGGGTGAGTATGGTGACATTGTGTTAGCGAAAGTTGGGATACTTGATAGGCACGTGTGTGCTGTTTGTAAAAATCTTAAAATATCAGCTGTGTGGGGATGTCTTCATTGGTCTAGTGCAATGTCTGTTGAGCATCTGATATTTTAAGATTTATCTAAAGAGACAACTCAGTAACTGGTATTTGAGAAGAGTATGGAGAGATGGCTAGAGCAATCACTGACTCCATGAAGTCAGTTTTTGGTAAACTCTGGAAGATAAGGCACGTGTTCCAGGGGAGCTCAGCAAGGAGTTACTTGTCCAGACATCACCAGAGGGGAGACTCCTGGGACATCAGTGGTTGCCTTGAGAGCTGAAATGACTCTTGAGGGGGTTGCATAGGACATAATTCTTGTCAAAACAGTGTGACTTTGAGGAATTGTAGGTTTGGGATAATAGCAACACTGAGTGTATACATAAATGCTTCACAAAATCCTACTTTCTTTCTCCAAAATAATGTTACCGCATCCTTGGAGCATGTGCCAGTTAGCAAAGTTCTCTTAGTAATAGTGGGAATCCCTATCAAATTGGTGTTTGAGACTTTTTCTCTCCAGCGATCTGTGCTATTTGGTGCTTTCATAAAGGTCTGGAAGCAATTGTGGTGGCAGCTGTTGAGCAGCCCTGAATCACAGGCAGCAACACAAAGCTCTGGGGCCTCTTTTTGCAGGGGAACCGCAAAAGCGCTTCAGAGAGGCAAGTTTGAAATCGCACCTTTAGGAATATGGAACACAAAGACTTCCAGCAAACAGGAGACTATATTCCTGAGGCAAAAAGGGGTTTGGGTGATTGTGGTAGACAAGCAGTACAAACGAAATTCTCAGTGGGAGGGGTAGAAGGATTCCTGTGGAGTCTGATGTTATAAAAGGCATGAGTGTGGACATACAAAAATACATGTGCACACAAACACATTTTCTTGCTGTAGCAGTGATGAAATTGAATGTATCCAGTTTGTGTGCCAGGATTTCATTTTACTTATTAAAAAAAAATATTAAAAAACACTAAACCAAGCAAACTAGAAAATATCATGAAAACAGTCTAGAGGCTAAAGGCAATATTTTGGTGTCTAGAAGTCCTTAGTGCATATTTATTATAGTAAATAGACACCTACATGTAGGGAAAAGGTTGGAGACTAAAAGTCTCAGAGCTGGGACCTGTTCTTTTCAAAGAGAAAGGAAATGTAGAGGAAGAGAAAAAAATAGAGAAGCAGAATGCCTGGTTGCCCATCACGTGTCTCCTGTTGCCCCAGAACAGAAGCTCCTGTTGTGCTATACACCATAATCAGGTGTGTTCCGTATCCTCACACAGAATATTCTCATTCCTTATCAAGCATCAAGCTGGCTAATAAGGAACAAATTTAATGTATTCCAAGCACAGGACAATCTGTCTTAGTAGTGATCTTAATAAAGTCTAGTCAGCAATAAACCCTGGTAGTCAGAAGTGATTTTGTCTGAGTGTCCTGATTAGGGCACGCTGTTCAATTAACTAGATTCCAATGAGCAGCTGGCTTACATGCTGCAATATAAACTGCAGAAAGTGAGAGAGGGGAGAGGTCTTTAATTTTCTTCAAGTCAGTGAAGATCAGTGTGTTGAATCAAAACAGATGGAGTGTATAATCCATTAGCAATACTCTTGATTAGGTAAATATTCTTATATGCCAAAGAGGAGGTGAGTCGAGCAAATGGAGAGGAATTTCCTTGTGGTTAGGCTTTGAATCTTGGCATATGTACTGTTACTGCTGGCCAAGGTAGAAGCATAAAGTGTAAATCCAGTATCAGAATGAAACTTTCTGTGATGACTTGCAAGGCTGCTCTGGGGGACCAGCAGGGTTTGGGAAAGTCAGTTCCTTGAGGAACCTTGTGCTGGGTATCCTGCTGGCAGTGGCTGTGTTAGGGATGGCAGACTGGAGTCTCTTCATGCCAGAGGGCACAGGTTTAACTCCTTTCCTGGGGTGCATTCCTGCAGTGACTGCAGATCAGGCGGCACTTGCTGGACAGAGTAATTGAAGACACATTTTGGACAGCTACGAGCTGGCGAGATGTGTAGTGGAGGTGCTGCTGTGGGGAGTTCCAATACCATTGGAAGGTCAATGTTCTTCCAACCCTGTCTTCCACCAGGGTTTGCAGTGACACTCAGCCTCCGCTCACTGCCAAGGGGTTATGGGAGGACTGATCTGACAAGCTGGTCAGAGCCCAGTGAGACCTTCCATACAGGCAATGACAGGGGCATCTGTTGTGCCTGCAGGTGTCTGCTGGGGACAGGATTAAAGCCAGTGGCCTGGACTCTACAGGGGGTGCTGGCTGGTTGTCGCACAGAGTTGCGTGTGGGCAAGAAGTCCCTGGGGATAGGTCAGGAAGGACTGTTGCAGCCAGAGCACAGCTGAGGGTGCTGGTATGTGTTCTGAGCTAAATTCAGGGATCTTTTTGTACACACAGGCACTGCCATGTGTGCCTTGGATGGGGACCCAGGCCAAACCAGTAATCCAAGGAGGATCAATTCAGGCCCAGCACAGTGTGCATGGAAGACTGGCAAGGGGTAGCTCTGCCCCATGTCTAAGCCCTGGTGATAAGGGCACCATCACTGTTCTAAATGTTGAACTCTGAAATTCATTTTAGTGACTTGATTTCTTGTCTTATGTCAGTGCAAGTATTTGACCAATAAATGGAAACAGGCAGCAAGAGCAGCAGGTAGACAGGTGATGTGTTTACCTGCAGACAAAGGGCTGCCTACCCTCGTATGGCTGCAAATCTGTTCTCCAGATGGAGCCTAAATGGTACGTGGCAAACAAGAAGGAATCAAGTGCCCGTGATGGATGTAGGGGCTTCTGTGTTTCCCCTCTGTGGGGACAGGACCTGGATGTGAGCTGCAGTGCCCAATACACCAAAAGCAGCACTGAACAGAGCTTTGGTGTTAAGTCCTGCTTTGGATTTGTGGCAAACTCCTTGACAGAGCCACCAGCTGCAAGGCTGGCACAGGGCAATGGACAAGTCGCCCTGTGAGCCTCTGTATGGTAGTGCAGAGTGGTGACTGTCTCTGCCCAGGCTGTTAATTCAGGGCAGGGCAGTAAGTCTTGCACTGGAAAAGCTGCCTTTGCTTATTGACAGGAGCTGGACATTGGTGCTGGACAGTTTGCCCATCAAAAAATTTTTATTTTTAAATTTTTAAAATAGATTTTTGTGGAAAAAAGACTCAAACCTACTTTCCATTCCTTTCCCCCTGTCAATCAGAGTTAGGTTACACAGCTTTTTCAGAGTGGAGGATGTACAGTCACATGCTTAAATATGTACTTTGAAAAGGAAAAGGGGGGGAGTACAAAACTCCTTGGCTGAGGAGGCCATAGGCATATGGCATGTGTTTATTCTTTCTGGCTGATTCCTTTTGCCCTTTTAGTTGTCTCCTAGGATTTGTTCTCATTTTCAAAAGCTGAGCAACTGTAGGAAAGGAAATACATATTTCTATGGCATTTAGCTGGGCTTTCTGTGTCAAGCTGTCTACTTTATAGCTCTTTAATTAACCAAGATGCTTTGGTTGAGAGGCTTTGGGAGTCCTGTAAGAGTTTGGAATTCATTCCCAGCTCCAAAAGAGACCCAGACACAACTCTGTACCTGGAAGTGCTATCGGAGAATCACTTTTCCAAATGCTTACTATGAAGTATCAGTGTAAAACCTAACCAGATGAAGAAAACTGACATAGAAACATCTTTTTAAGTAGTAGCGGGTAAAGTTGAAAAAAACCTGAAAAGGTATATAATATTTTACATATAGATACATACATAAAATATTTCTATTGTTCCTTTAACAGAAGTGCCTCAGTTTTAGGGATTACTCCAATATCAAGACTGCCAGCATTTGAATACAGGAAATGAAAACATACTCCAAGCAACCCCATTAAAACCTCAGTTTTCATCCCCAAAGCAACCAACAGGACCGACACGGGTAAAGAACAGCAGAGGTTTTAATTACATCACATCTTCTTGTCATTACTGGGAAACTCACTGTGATTTAGGTAACATTCAGTAAAGAGTAACTCCCAACACCTTGGGTATCAGTGGCACACAGAGTTATGGAATATTCTTGAACAGATGATGGAAGATTTGGATAAAAACAGTTCATATTTTAGAAAATGTTTTTATTCTTAAATCTGTGACTGGATATATTCACTGCTTTGTACATGTCCCTTTCCTTTCCTTTGCAACCCATCCCCCAATAGCTAAGTGAAAGAGAAATCTTAAAGACTGACTTCTCTGCTATTTGATTTGTTTTCTAGTAAGGCAGTGAAATCTTCCTTTTAAAATAAAGTACAGGGCATTTGTCATTGTGAGCTCCTCACCAGGAGGACAAGCTGCTTGTTGCCAGAGATGGGGAACAATGTTTTGCCACAGAAGTGGCTGTTCAAAGCCTGGTAATCCAAAGTTACGTTGTGATCTCTGAAATAATTTTATTTTTCATCATTAGTATTACTAGTTACAGGACCAGGCCATCAGCTATAGAATCAGAAGTAGCTCTATTTGAGTGACTATTTCACTCCAAGATACTTTCTAGATGGAGCTGTCAAAATGTTTTTGTTTTAAGGCCTAGTTGAGCACTAAGAGCAAGCACATTCAGAGATCCAAAATAAATTACTATTCTTCTTCATGGCTATTATTTGTGGGTGTAAATAAGTAGTGGCTGCCCAGGAAATTGGGAACAGTTCACATTCAGAGTGACTTTTCTCAAGTATGATACACAGGTACAGGAGCACTGCATAAGGTAGAGAATTTCACTGTACTTTTCTGGTTTGGTTCTGTATCAATTGTGCATTAGACATGTTTTAGTTCTTCAACAACTGAACAGAAGAGCATGGACTCTATTAGGGAACAGAAATATCCAATATCCTCTCCATAACTTGCTAGCTCTTAGAATTTAAAACAAAGGATGCAGCATAGGTGTTCAAGTACATACATTAACTATCAGAATGGAGAAGCATAATTAAAAAAATTATTTCTGTAACTGGCATTTAAAATTACTTTTCCCTATTCAACACCAAACAAGGCATTGTAAACATTGTGCTGAATTTAAGAGGTTGCTTCACTTTCATCTTATGGCTTCTAATAAAATTTTGGGGAAAAAGAAGTACAAACGTGGTTCTAGATAAAAGGCCTTGTTTCACATAAAACTTCTCTTGCTCTGGGAGCTTGGACAGATTTTCTTATCCATACCTGGATGGAATGGTAGTGTACAGCTGCTGCCCACCTCATCCTGTGCTGTTCCATGTGCTCCAGCCAGGCTGAAGTGGTTTGTAGGTGAACACAGAAAGGACAATCTCACCTGTGCTGTATCAGCTGTTTAAAAGAGGCTAATTTGCCATAGTATGTAAATAATTTGTTGGCAGGCACAGTGTTTTTTACAATAGGAAAAGAGTCCTTCTACTCTAAGTCTGCTTATCCTTAACTAGAACAGTTCTGATGGGAAGCATAAGGCACCTCACCTGTTATTTCCAGAGTACCAAGCAGATTATCTGAATTTAAAACCCCACAAAGTGGGAAACAGATATCTAAGCTGACAACTCTGTAAGGAGGGCATGGTTTGCTCTCCAGCTTGCCCTGTTTGCATAGCTTTCCCTCAGGAGAGAGAGATTATAAACTGTGCCATGTTTGGTAGCCAGCAGAAGTGCATGTGCAGTGTTGTGGGCCAGCTGTGCCAGGGATGTGAGCTCAGGGTATTTGCCTTAATGTGCATTTTTAAGGATGGGGGTTGGTGATTTGGGCCCTTCTTTTAGCTGGCTACAGAAGGGCTGCTTTTCTGTTCAGTCAACCTATTGAACAGTTTAATCACTTCAGATTGTCTTTCAGAGTCCTCCAAAACATGATAGGCTGTACAATATATTAATTCCAGAAGAGTATCTTAATGATCATTAGGTTGAAGGTATTACAGCACAAACCATTTACCTGTAAGAAAACATAGGAGGCACAAAAGTCATCCCAGTTTGGATTCTTGAAAAGGCAGTGCATAGGGAACTGTATTTTGTACTAGAAATTCTACTTTGAAGTTCTTATGTTTCAACTCTTCAAGTCCTCAGAGTTACAAGGAGCAAACAATAATCCTACAGAATGAGAATGAGGTGGGTTTTTTTAATTGGTATGTTCATAACACAGAACTATGGCAGCATCATCTTTAAAAATAAAGACATGAAAATGAACACTAGAACTAGCCCAGAATAAAGAATCCAGGCCAGAAGAAATTTCTTCTCTCTGTGTACAGAGTGAAAACAAATGCAAGTGAAGTATCCAGAAACCCCAAAATCAAAATAGGAGCTGTAATGTGTGCAAGCAAAAAGGATGAGCAAAGGACCCAGTGGGAACTAAAGCTTAAGACCCAAGAACTCCAAAATTTTTATTGATGTGACAACATCTCTGTTTGAAAAAAAATAAAGTTAATGAAATTTACATGATGATAAACTTCCAAGCTTCCACACATTTTTCACAAACAAAAAACATTTATGAATCAGTGAACCACAGCAAGAGTAAGGCCCTATCAGTTTTGCAGACTGATTTAAACTTTGAGTAGGAAGGAAGAGAGAGTACTTTGATTCAAGTCAGAGGGGCTAGGATGAACTAGCCAAAATTCCATTGTAAGCTTAGGCATTTGTATTTGGATGGGCATTTCAATAGATTGTGGTAGCTTGACATTAAGCCAAATCATCAAAAGTTGGGCATAAATGAAGATAGGAAATAGAAAAATTAAAGTAATGCTGGATTTGTTACAAAATCAAGGGCAGACTGAACAAATCTGAGAAGTATTTCCAACCTTTTGAAAACCTGCACATGAAACAGTGTCCCAAACTCAAGGCATAATTCTGAGCCTTATAATGTTACCTGGAAAAATTATCTCCATCAGATGAGGTTAGGATGTATGTCTGCAATTCCCAGACTCTCAAGTTACATCTGAGACACTAACTTGACTCTTCATCAGTGGTGGAGGCAGATGAAGGAACAGGTTGTGGATTTTCCAATGGATTCTGAAGTTTTGTTTCTGAAATGCTAAATTCCATCATGGGCTCTTTCATCTCCACCACAGGTGCAAAAAACCAGTAACGTTAATTCCAGCAATCCAGATCCTATTTCATATGCAGAAATTAACCCAAAGGCAAGTAATAAAAATGCATACATCATCCCATTCAATTACGCAGCAGTTTTGCAGACATACCAGAAAAAAATCTAGCTTTCAATATAAAAATTGTCTATGAAACAGTCTAACTTGAATTTGTCTCCATGGATCATAATTCCACATGTGCTGCTGGATCTGTAAAAGAGGACAGAAAGATGAGTACTTAGTTTCAGCTGCCTCAATTGGCAGATTGAAAACTAGTATAAACCCCTGAGACCTGATCTTGCAGGATAAAATTCACACCCGTGGGGCAGAGTGGTGCTTCTGTAGGGGTTAAGGCCAAGCTCATAAAGTTGCAGGAACAGCGAGAGTCTTTAGCAGAACTGAGCAAGTCTGTTCTCTGACTTGCAGGATCAGGTTAAGTTACACCAGCCTTCCTCAGCAAGGCCTTTCTGTCCCATTACTTCATTTGATTATTTAACAGGTCCTTATCCAAGCCTGTGCATGGTACAAGTGAGGGAAGACACACCACCAGTCCAACAGGCAGGGAGAAAGTCACAGAAACAGGGAAATAAAGATTACCATGTGTGTGTTGTCCTGGCATCTCAGCTGGTGTTCCCGTTTCTTTTTCCTTCTGGAAAAGACTCTGGAGCAGTTTGATTTCTTGGTCATAGTCCTGCCATTCTGGAACTATCCGCATGGCTGCTTGCAGCTTGGGCTCTTTGGTCATTGGGTTGTTACACTGCAAATAGAACACACAGGCTGTTCACACATTTCAGGCATACAAAATGTTTCTGCACTGAACAGAGACATGCTTCTTCCCTCTGTTGGGATTAATCTGGTGGTGATGAACAACATGTGTATTTCAGCCGAAGAACAGTGCAAAGTCGCATTCCAAATTCATAATAATGCCCTTGGCTCCAGGCAAGAGGAAGACAAAAGCTAAAGGAAAAAAACTCTAGTGCTGAAAACATGTAAGTCTCAATACAGGTTGCCTCTAAAACCTGTCATTGTATTTTGTTGTGATGTAAGAGTGAGGGAGCCATCCTGTACTCACCAGATCAATGGTTTTTGCTCTCTTCTTGGAGGCATCATCGCACCATGTCTCACACCACAGCCACTCCTGTGGGAGGGACTTAATTGGCACCTGGTGGATCATGTTGTTTGGCAAATCCTGTTGTGCAGAACAAGAGTCAGCAGTCATTTCCACAGGGTGCAGGGTTGGAGGAGCAACCCCTCTCCCAATTAGTAGTGAGTAGGTTAACCTTTGTAGAAAGGATCTTTTTTCCCCCATTGCAAACAAAATGATGAATCAAGCTTTCATCCCATTCCAAACAAAGTCCTTTGGAAAAAAGCCTGTGTACTACAACTGTTAATCTTATTTTGTTGAAATTTAGTCAGGTAGCTAACAGTATTAAAGCAGTAATATGAATCCAATATCAAACCTGTACTGCAGCAGTTCATAAAACTAGGCTTGGCTGATTAAACCATTGCATTAATTTTTTTTTTTCTATCAACCACAGTAAAAGGCTTAGTTTCAGGTTATTCATCAGTGCAGTCAGAATTAGGCAGCACATGAAACAAGTATCCCATGTCCCAGGTATTTGTCTGTATACTGGAAAATTTGATTGTCTTAAGATATTAGGGGAAGGTGTTGTTTCCTCCCAGCAGTTACATGTGACTCTATCAATAGCTGCCTCATTTGAAGGCAGGCAGGGTGTAACAGGACAGCCACTGGCATCTGTGATGGAAGTTTGGCCAAGAAAAGAGAGGTGCTGACCTGCCACTATACCCCAGTAAACCATAACAATCACAATAAAACACACCTGATCAAGGTTGGACAGACTGTTGGGATCCTGACTGAGACCCTGATACTGTCCTCTGAGTCGATCTCCAGCTGCTATCTTTCTGAACTTCTTCAGATCCACAACATACAGAGCACTACAGGGAGATGGTGCAATTAGTAACAACATTTCACTGGTGGGTAACTCACTGCAGTGAGTTACAGAATATGCTAAAACAATGTCATGGTGGCAGTCTATCAGAACATCTCCTACAAGGCAGGAAAACATTTCTAACAAGGTTCTGACATGTACAAAAAAGAATTTTAAATGAATCTGTTTTAGCTTTGCAGTCCTCTCTTCCAATATCTGTTATTAACAAAGGAACACATCTGTTAGTTAACATTTCAGTTCTTCATCTGTAAAAGTTGCAGCATACTGAAAACAACTTCAGTGCCTCTACTGCTTCCAAGGGACCATGGAAACTTTAAGAGGCAACAATAAGCAAAAAGTGGTTCATGCAGTATCACATACCTCAGCCAATTTCCTGCTAAGTCTAAGTAGCAGCAAAAACTTTCCCCCTCTATTTTGAAAAAAAAAAAAAAAAAAAAGGATTTTTCAGTACCTGATGTGGTATTTTCTTCCAGCTAAATGACTTGCCCAGTATCCTGATTTCCAGAACCTGTAGCCATCCATTTCTCTTCGACTGTCACAGAATGGAGTATATCCATAAGGAGCACCATCGAGATTGAAATCTCTCAACTCCTTCAGATCTGTGCGCACAATCTGAGGGGAAAAGACATTTTATTCTTATTTCTAGAAGCCTGCCATGGGTTATTTGGAAATTCTGGTCAGGATTTAATTCAAGCTGAGCAAAGAGCTGAAGGAAGAACTACCTGTTATATGTGGCAGTCTTTTACTGCACAAAAGGTGTTGCCTTCCCCTCCTTTAAAGATGGAGCAAATAAAACAGAGCTTGAAATAAACTCATAGGGATTGGTTTGACAGCTGAAGTGCAAAACTTGCTTAATAAGCAGCAAGAATTCTCACTATATGTGAATTCTACTGTGATTCTTTGTATCCTTTCCCTTTCAGAGTTTGCAACCCCTTCGGGGATGAAGGCTTTTTAATGTGTTTTTGACACAGATGTAGCATTAACACTACTCTAAAAATACCACTCTGATGGGAAAAAATACCTTAATATCTCTTACAAACAGAGAAAAAACTGACTAAAGTAAGAACAGCATAGCTGGAAATTTATCTTAGGTGATACTTCAGCGTAACTTGTAATGGTTTTAACTGGCATGGGATCACACTGTACACAGGCCAAATCCCCTAAGGCAGTTTATCCTCATGCCTTGATAATCTGCACTTCTCAGTTTCATACGTATTTTTTGAGGGAGTACTTTTGGCAGTCCTCACTGTGAATGTGTCCTGTACTTTCCACCCATTCAGGAGTGAGCACACCCAAAGCCTTACAGTCCTGTTTGCCCCACAGCAGGACATGGCCTCATACACAAGGGATTTACCTTCTCCTCCCCTGAAAAGCCACTGAGATATGGCCAAATTAAAAGCAGGCCCCGGGAGGGCAGGGTGTTTGGTGACTTAGGAAAATACTATCTGTGGTAAGTGATCTGCAGGCCGGGAGAACAGACAGAACTGGAAAAACAAAAGGGTGAAACAAGAGTCTATTTGGCAAACTGTCTGGAATCCAGATAACAGTTAAAGACAGGCCAACAAAACCAGTCATTGTGGGGATAGGCACAAAACCCAGCCCTCACTGAAGTATGTTATAGTTACAGAATCAACCACCAGTCACACCTGTGAAGGGCTCAAACCTGAAACCCTTCCAGCAACACTGAAATTGTATTCAAAAACACACTATACAAAAAAGAGAAAGAAAAAGGGACATGATCAAGTAATTCCAGCGTCTGTGTCACCTGATCAGCATCCACAAACAGGATTTTATCAACAGCTAATGGGAAGAGCACATCCAGAAAGAGGATCTTGTAGCCCCAGATGATTCGCTGTTTCTCTGTTTGTTGGTGGAGCCAGCGTGGCCATTTATACTGGACAAGCTCATACTGGAAACTGTACTTCTTGGCCATGTATGGGATGAACTCCTGCAGAGGGAGGGGGGAAAAAGCAGCTTATCTCAGTTCTTTGCTCCTCGACGGGAAAGAGAAAAGCGCAGTACAAGAGGTAGGGTTCAGTCTAAGGCATGGAACATTAGGAAATTAAACACCACAAACAAAATTAGTATCATTGTTACTTCACACAAAGACAGAGCCCCAAATCGAACCACCAGTACAAACTGTAAAGCCAACTCTCATAAGACAACTAAGTATTTTGGTATTTTCCCCCATGCAATTCCTTATGAGCCATTTTACAGTGATCAGTTTAAAAGAATGCATTACTCAAATCATAAAATTTCACAGATGGGAGAATTATTTAGGGATGTACAAAGCAGTGTAAGTGGGAGTAATAAAGAGAACTGAAAGAAATTTTTTACTCAAACAACTTGGCCCACTGACATTCTCATCTGGGAGGCATTCCAAGGGATGCTTGTACAGCACAGCCATTGGGAAGGGAGAAGCAGCTTGTGGCATCTTTCCCCCACCACTGAATATATTTCTAATGAGTAACAAACCTTGAATGTAGGTGATAAGTAGTTCTTCAGAAACCAAAACTTTAAAGGAGTCTTGGTATGTTTCAGCACAGACAACATCATTATGCTACCAAAAGAGAAGAAATTAAAGCAGTTACAGGAACAAGTGCCCCCATTATAGATGAGCTGTATTAACAGTGACAAACTCCTGGTTTACATGATGGACTATTTGCAGTTATGTGCCAGATAACTTCACACATGAAGCAAAAGGAGGTAGCTTCAACCTACTGTAAATGGCTTAATTTTATCTAAAATATTACTAAACCCCCCAAATCTGTATATTTTAACTATTTAGAAGTATACAACCTGTTGCCATTCACAGTCCTTTGAAAACAGAAGTTTAGACTCTTTTTGCAAAGCAGCTCTGACTTATTCTGTAACTTCTTACCAGTACATTGAGTGTATTTTAGTGAGAAAATTTAGGACAGCAACATACCACCTATTAAACTGACTCTCTTTTGAACTCATGAAAGTTATGCAGACAAAAGTTCCTATCATACAGCAGGTGCAACACCTAGTGGACTTCTGAATCGCTGAAAAAGCTTTTTTGTACCCTTGCAAATGCAATCCATTTTCCTTGTGCAAAGCAGGGCACATTATCTCTTGACATCTGTGGATTATAAATTCTGAACTAACCGTAGGAATCTCTCATATAGGTGTCCTGAAGCCACAGAGAATATATTTAGTACATCATCTTTATCCTGTTTCACATCTTCATTCTTTTGTCCTCCTGTGAATCCCCTGAAAGGACAAATATGGTTGGTTATATGAAGGACAAGACAGCAAGGGGCAGGTCTATAGGTAAGGCTGCAAACACAGAAAATGGCTAGTGTTGGTTTAATACAGTTGGTCTGTGGGGTTTATTGTCATCCCCCTCAGCCAGGGCATCCTCCCCAGGGCATAGTGCTATGGACACAGACAAATAGCTGACAGATGAGCACCTTTTGATTGACAGAACACTGGCTGAGGTGCAGCTTATGGGAAAGAACTATGTTTTCAGGCTCCGAAGTAGCACTGGGGTATCTGAAGGCAAGGGGAGGAGCAGGTGCAAAGCAGGAGCCCAGATCTCTAGAAACAAATGAGTCCTATGAATGATAGCCCTAAATTCAAGCAGTTTTAGTAGACAGCTGTGGAATATCACAGACTTAAAAGTATTATCAAACAGTTTTACAGGTTCAAGTGACTTGCAGGTTATCATTGAATTAGTTTTACCACTTGAGAGATTCCCAAAATCCAGATTCATTCTCACTGGTGCCATCACTTAGTAGATCTTCATTCATCATATCAAGCTTTTTCTGAACCTGTAAAGCATAACATGGCTTTAGTGAGTGCAACCACATATTGGGCAAACAGCTATGGACTGTTATGTTGACGTTGGTTCTGTTTGCACCTGTTTGAACTAAGTCCTGTGAGCTGACATGTAACCTAAGCTGTCTGTGAAAACAGCTCAGTAACGAACTGACATTTTTTAAACACATTCCACAGCTGCTTTTAGACACCAAAGGCAGGTTAGTCTGAATGGTTAAAATGCTTTTCTAAGAGGTGTTTAGTGAGCAACTTTGATAATTGAGACTGGCAAGGAAAAATCCTCAAAGAAACCAACAACACACCCCCCTCCCCTCCATCCCCCCCCCCCAAATAAAATCAGCACACCATCTCCACCACTCCCTGTTTCTAAGAAGTATTACTGGCCACTGAGAGTCCAAAGCAGATAGACAAGGCTGTGAATCAGGAGAACATCCCAGAATTATTCCAGCATAAGCAAATGGCGTCAGGAAGTATGAACTGGCTGTGTTATAGCCATCACTTAACTACCAGTTGTCCTTAAACCTTTCAGCTATGTGGTTACCTGCTTGGCAACCCTAAGAGAGAGTAGATTAGTAATTTACCATCTTTATCTTTTTTAAAATGTATTCTCATATACTCCATATGAGACTGATAAAAATGTATTGTCAGATGAATAAAATTTATCTGTAACAGAGAAAATACTGGCTCAATGAACACACTGATTGTTTATTATTGGCCATATATATGTCACACAAAACTGCTTTTCCTGAAGTCATGAGCACAACTGAGTCATGAAAACGTGTGTATATTGTTTCTCAGGAACATGCAAAAGGATCAGCACTTACATGTCATTCTCTCCTGTATCAAAAACCCAAATCAAGTCAACAGATGATACTCTCTATTACTGACACCATAATGTGAGCTTTGTGCAGACTGGCTCGAGTGTGGGCTTGTGGGAAGGGAACATCAGGCCTTAGAAGTTTCTTCTCCACTGTTGGTCAAACAGACTGTTTTAAGAGCAACTCAAGTTTTTAAACTCACCTTCACTTTAATAATTTTGCTCTTGAAGTTATTGAGAACAACAATAACTTCACTAGCTTCAGGTGGAGAGTCTGTGCCATCATGGCTGAAAACACAGGAAAACATTTTTACTACAAAGCAGAAATACATTCATTATTTCTTCTGCACATTTTTCTACAGGTATTCAGCCTTAGAACTGTGAAACAGGTTTGAGATATGTGATAAAGTAACAAATACATGTATTTCAACACACTGGGCTTTTAAATTAATTAATTTCATCTTGCATAATTTCTGTTCAATATGAAATATAATTTGCTGTTCAATTTGCTGTTCAAGTCACTACACTTCAGCAAGAGAACTGTTAGATTCATGTATTACAATGCCTATCCTACTTTAAAAGTTTCACAAGAAAAAGACTGAAGCATTTCTTATACTGTCCTACCTGTAGATCCTGTAAATATCTTCAGATCTGCCCTTTCTTAGTCTTAGAGTCCATGCGCCAGGATTGGCTTTTAACTGGAAGTAACCCTGTCAAATGAAAAGGATATTTGTCAGTTTCCAGAAAGTGCAAATGCAGAAAAATTTAAGTCATATATTTTTACCCACTTTTTAAACCTGAAAAGTTATTTGCAAGCCAGCTGATTAATATAGCCTTAAAGCTTTAAAATCCTGAGAACAGGAAATTCCATTAAAAATTGTTGAGTTTTCCCTAAGAGATAGGAGTGTGTACAGGTGTAGCATTTATTATTATTAGAGATCAGATGAGAGAAAGTATAATACACTGCAAGGTTTCAGATATCATGTTAGAAATTACCTAATTCTGATGTATTTGGAAGCTGCTGTGGAGTCCAAGTAACACCACATACCCACAGGCTAGAAAATACTCAGGAGTTTAGTTTATGCAAGTGGCTGTGGTGCCTGGAGCACCAGTGAGTCATTGCCAGTGCCCATGGAACACTTACCAAGTTGGCCATAACAATGGTATCCACGATGACAGGGCTGGTTGAAGTCCCCAGTGTAAACTGGAGTCCCCGAGGTGGCTGCCCAGTAGTAATGTCATAGCAGTGTCCTTCCAGCAGCAGGTACTCCAGTTCATACTCTGCAGCTACAACACTATCCACCTGCAAGGAAAAGATACTGCTGACTGTAGCACTAGCTCTGAAGTGCCAATTTAGTCATAATTTTACCAGAGTAATTTTATTATTTAACACATACCTATGAAGCCTTAAATAGTTCAACTCCAAGTGACATACTTCACACAGATATGGTTAAGAGTGGCCCTGACCAAAAGAATTTGAATCTCAACTGGTAATATGCTAGGATTAGAAAAGGGAAGGATGAATGCTCTATTCCAGAGTTTAGTTTTAACATTTACTGGAGAATGTAGTCTGGCATTTCATAAAAAGTATATGATGACTGTAAATCTGTTTAAAACTAGTCTCACCTAATACTACTAACCATTGGAAATAAACATTTTGTTTTGCTTTGTGTTACTCTTACAGTGTGCTATGGTACTGTCAAGAAACACCAATTTCTTTTTTCTATACCAAACAAAAGTGCCAAGAAAAGAAGAGTAAAAAACTAAGCCCACAAACCCAAAAAACTTGAGTCCCTACCAGGCTAAATTCAGATGTAGCCTGAGGACAGAACATAAGCAGAATATTAGTCTAATCTCACACAGCATCTTCCCTCATGCACATCCAAAAGGACAGTTTAATTGCTACAGCACCAACAGACTGCATATTGGGAGCTGGAAATGGTGCACCTGCAAAAGTAAAGCTGCTGTTTATTTGGAAGTTCGGGATGCCACTTTGAATGCCTGAGGTATTTAATCCCCCCCTCTCTCAGGCTTTCAATTAATCTAAGGGGTGAGCTTGGGAATCAGAGCCTTGAAATGTGTAGCAATATCAGTGGTTCATTTATAGCTTTACAGTTAAGAGATGAAAAGTAGAAGGAACATACCAAACCAAAAACAACACACACACGGTTTTCCAGATTTCCAAATAACTAGCAAAGGATTATCTATACCAGACTATACCACATTACTGTACCATATTCCCAAACAATATCAGATTGATGCATAAGTGGAGACTAACAATAAACGCTCAGTGAGAAAGGAACCCTTGTGCATAATGACCACAAGGCTGTACAGACTGTTGCTTTTCCAGAGGCTTGCTTGTAAGGGACTTGACAGTCTCATTATACATGCAAAGGACAGGTTTTTCCTTGTTGATCCCTAGGTATGTGGGAGAGCACTGCCCAGAGCCATAGTCTAATAGTGTCATTCAAGACCTGTTCAAGCAGCACCGAGCTCCTGAACCTACAGAAACTGAACTGACTGCATGGTTTTACTGTTGTGTTGATACTGCATGCCCTTTTGTAGGCCATAGAGTGTTTGCCAGTAACAAAAGCTGTGAAAATGAACGGGTAGCTGAAACCAGCTTGGTGCCTTCTTGGAGCAAGGCAAAGGACCTGCCTCAAGCCCACAGTATTTCTGAACCTCTGGTTCAGGCATACACAAGTAATTGAGAACAGCAATCTTGCTGTCAGGGAGCTTAAGTTTCCCTGCATCCCTCCTAAAATATATCCAGAGGTCTTCAAATATCCACAGTTCTATGTTTATTGGCATTTTAAAATTCTGTATTTCTTTCCCATAACAAAAAAAAGCCCTGGAAAAACATCACCATTCAAATGCAGTAGTAGGAATACTGGTTGCTCTTACCTCCTCTAAGTAAATATTGTCAAGGTCATACGGGGTTCTGACAGACTCCACCATCCAGCTCTCAGGAGTATTTAGGTTCAGAGTGAACAGTGGAGACTGGGGCATATCCAAAAACTTGGCAATTGGTCCTGGAGCAAAGTTATTCTCTGCTGTGAAAGAAATCTCTGGCTCCAAAACGTAGCGATAAAAGCTGAAATTTCAGAAAGAAAATGTTTGAACATATTTCTGCCAAACTTTGCTAATATTTCACTGCCTTGAACTTGCAGATGGCATCAGCTTTCCCTGGCCTCCAACATCTCCAGGGCTTGGTCCAAAGCAACACAGGTTGTGTTGACCTTAGAACAGGTCAGAACTTCCATCTTGAAGGACCAAACAAGAATGTGCAAGATTCAATCATTAAGATTAGTAAGTTATTTAATTTTTATATATCTGAATAAAAAGAACCCAACTTGTAAACCAGCAGAAATACCTCATGTTGTCCACAAATTCCCGATTGTCTGTGGGAATTGATGCTATTATACAAATGAGCTCAAAGCAGTTATTAAGACGTCCTAAAGGACAGTGGATCATGCTTCTGTGCCTGCACATTCCAACAGATTTTCCTCTCTCTCGCTCTTTAACCCTGGCATGGAATGGCTTACCTTTTCAGTGGCATGTCAGAAAGTTTGGACTGGCAGTTCATAAACACTCTCAGGTTCATATTTATCAATTGGTTCAAAACCTAAAGTAATAAGAAAGAGTCATCTCAAAATGCTAATGAGGAGAGCTGACCACTGATTTATAGACAGGACTTCAGAGAGGCTCATTCTTAATCCTCCCTTCTCATGATTTGCTTTACCACACCCAACTTTTAATTGGTGGTTTTAAGAACAGTTACTTGCTCCTCACATTGCAGACATTCTTTTTGGCATGCTGAGACTTTCTTCCTCAAGAACAGAGTCACTGCAAACTTAACTGTTTGAATGGTGAAACTAAAAGCTCTCTGGACAATACCTGAGCATAATTTTATTAGTGTGTAGTACAGCCTAATTAGTTTTTCCATTAATAAATGTATTGTGCAACCCAGACACACTATAAGAAGGCCATTGGTCACCACCCAGTTAAGGAGGAAGACAAACATTTCAAAATGACAGAACTGAGACAACCTTTTGAAGTGCATTAGAACACTGTCCACGTACCAGAAGTAAAGGAGCAAGTCTCTGAGCATCTCTGGTCACAGGATCAACAACAGCCACAACATCAAAGTATGTCTCCCCCTCTTTTGGTCTCAGTTTAACTGCACTAAACAGAAGAAAATACAATTTTAGAGTATCAAACATATGGATAAACATAGGAAAAAGACTGCTATCCATCTCATTCTGAACGTGAATTGCTTCCTAAATGCTGTGCACCTTCTGAAACCACTCGGAGAAAAAAACAGGTATATACATATACACGTATATAGATAAACAGAAAAAATTTGTTTCTGGAATCTTTGCTTCCTGAAAACTGTCGAGGACTTTCCTATTGCTAGTTAGATTTTTTTTTAATAACTAAATGCACCACAAAACAATGGGAAAGTTAAAAGACATGGAAAAGCATGTTTCCAGAAATCCTATACCTGTATCGTTCTTCAAAAAATTGATACTCAATTCTTGCCTCTCCTTTTGGCTGAGCAGAAAGAAGAGCATCCACTTTCATTACCAAGTCACTTGCCCTGAAAAGAAGGGAAAAAAAAGATTTGCAGATATTCAAAACATGCCTGTGCTTATCACATTTCTGATAGTCAGCAGCAGAAGGCAGACAGAACTCAAATACACAAACATTTCTACTACCTCTCTACATAAGCTCTGAAGAATTAAACATATTTAAGGGTTAATCTACCAGTAATTTAAACATGTTGGACCCTTATTACTGAGGGTACCAAAGGGTAAAGCTGTATTTTTAGACAATACCAATGTTCATTTGAACAGTTCCATAGTAAATTCCTACGGACTCAGGCACTTTCCCAGTTTCTTGCTGGTTGTCAGTGAGGGTCCAGCCAACACAATTCCTCCAGCTTCCAGTACAAGGCAATAGATCAACTATGGCAAGTTGTACTAGACGCATATGATGCCTCAAGAATGGCAAGCTCTGAGCACAGCAGTGCAGCCAGGGTGTCACAACTGCATTCTGAATCTGGGGGGTAGTTACAGCTCCACACCTCCAGGAGATGGTGAGCTACACAAAAGTAACTAAAGCACTTCAAATAATATACACCTTTTTCCCTTCTCACTTGCCCCTCTGAAGAGCTGAGCCTTGACCATAGAACACACATGTTTGTTTATAGCACCCATCCAGAGTGTGCTTGATAAAGCTTTCTCCAGGCTGCAGAAAGTCATGTACCAGAGCCCCAGCACTTCTTTATAAGCCCCTCTCACATCTACTTACAGATCTTCCTCGAATCCCAGCTGCTGAATCTGAGATTTGATTTTCTGCCCTGATGTCTTTAGTATGATATTTTCAAGGAGATGAAAATCATCCTGATTGAACATCTCACCATCCTCTAATGGGCCAATAATCTACCAAAAAAAAGCAGAACCACCAATATTCAGTAAAGGTTACACTGAAACAAAATTAAAAGATGTATTTAAATAAATATTCCAGTCCAGTCTCAGTGGGTTATCGAGTGTTTAGGCCAGTATTCATGTCAATGGCAGCAGAGTTTAACAGGTAAATCTAGCTCCTTAGAGCCAGGAGTCCCAAACTACAGCATAAAATACATACTAAGTTATACATCAGGAAGGGAAATAGAATACCAGGCCAGTTCCAGTAGTCTAGCAAGACTGCAGCAAATCTCCCTCCTCTAGCCCTAAAAGCTACATGGACAACTCTTGCTATTTTGCTAGTGAGAGAAATAGAATACCAAACTCATCGCCCAAGATTGTTAACCCATTGAAGTATACAGTATCCACTGGGACCTGCATGGGGTTTTTCCTAACTAGGAAGCAGATGACCAAAGAAAACTCAAAGCTGCACATAGTTGGACTTAATTATTTGCAGCGCAATACTATTGTAACACTGTTTATCTAATCTAAATAAATTATCATAAAAAGTGCTAGTGGCAGAGACCAAGGTATCTTGGTCAGGGTCAAACACAGCAGCACTTTGCCCAGTGAACTGAAGCTACACAATCTTTCATATTTAATAGCCCTTTCCACTCCTGGACTCAATTCACTGCCAGCATGAGAGCAAGTCTATTACTGAGAGCTCTGAATCTGTACCAAACACCAACAAACAACTGCACACAATACAAAGAGGTCACAAAGGTCTGAATAAATCCTAAAGACTGCTGAGACTTAAAACAGGCTGAGATTCCCCTTGTCTGGTCCCCAGACTCGGCTGCCCAAGATCTGCTTCCTTCCCACAAGTGGAATCTCTCTTTTACTGTCTGCTCATTGATCTCACCCGTCCATTGCTGATCACAGCCCTCTGCCCCTTCTTCAGCTTTAGAACATCTCTGCAATATATTGCATGGGACAGAATAAAATCCACCTGGGGGGATTCAAAGGCTTCTTTGAAAATATTGGTATCCATACCCTGAAAGAAAAGAATACTTGACATTGAAATAGGAAGAAATGTTGACCTCTGCACACTTTTTAAAATGCACCTTTTTGTTTCCACTCAAGAACATCATCTTATCTTGCTCAAATTGATCCCTGGCCCCCATTTCTTTGTGGTCTTAAACTTAGATTCTGACCTCCAAACGTTTTCCCAACTTCTGCTGTGAAGGGCCACAGTTACTTAGACCAGTTCCATTCTCCTTAAGTAACTCTTGTCCGACTGTTTTAAAAATTACATTTCTCGACGTATGCTTTTCTCAGCTATTTTTAAAAAAAATATTCCTCTTAATAGTCCAAGAAAAAACTGAATCTCAATAGATCCCTAAACTCACATTATTCCTTTTGAATTTTCCAAGTTACATAGCTTTGGTGTGTATGAGGATTTACTTTACGTTTAGATGGAGATGGCCTGTTGATTTAGGCAAGTTTACCTTTCAGAGATTAAAAAAAAACCAAACACGGCAAACCCAACAGTGCTAATTCTCCATTGTTGCTGCACCTTCTTCATATGAAGATACTACACTAAAATTTCACTGGAGCAACAAGCAAAGCACCTTACCCTTGCAAATGCCAACAGACGTGCTTACCCCAACAGCAAATTCCAAGATGTCAGCTCCTGCCTCCAATGCCTTTGCTGTTTCTTCTTTTGCCATCTTGGTGATGAAATTCTTGGCATTATTTGACGTTTGTGTCTGCAGAGCTGCCCATATGGCTTTAGCAACAACTGTATTCTGGCTGTTGGGATCTTCACTAGGATTATTAATCATGCCAATCCTAACGTTATTGCTGGATTTCTGTGTTTAACAAAGCAAGCATTGGGAAAGTTTTAGATTGCAGGTATTTTTAATTAAGAATACATCTATTATAAAAAACACTATAGCAACACCATGGCAAATCAGCTTCCAAACTGGGTAAGTAACAGCACAAGGTTAAAATGACAAATTAACTCATTTAATATCGAGTATTTAGCTTCTGTATAGACAGGAATCTTCTAGATAATCCTGTGGTACATAAGAGATCTGGGACCATGGCCACCATTCACAGTCTGGGAAACCAGTGATCTCACAGTGAGCTGTGCACTTTTATGGTTCGGTTATCCTCCCAGGACAAATGAGACAGAGCAGAAAGCAATGCTTATGCTCATCTCCAAACCAAAACACAAACATTTCAGTTTAACACCATGGGCTTAGAAGAACATCCTCACTGTACTAGCATAGTGCCAAGAACGAATTCCATTCTGGCACAAGCTGAGCCCTGTTTCAGCCCCTACAAATGAAACAATGTTAGAAATTAGAGACCCTGCAGGAGAATCAGTCTCACCAGGCCATAGCATGGGAAGAAGCACAAATTCTGTTTTTCATGACTCTGCCAAGTGTTTTGCTAGCATTGCTAATCCATTCCAAAGAGAACATTACCCACCTGATGTTTAATGGCATCATATAACAATTGCCTCCCTGAAGGTTTATCAAAATCACCAACAATCCAAAAAGTAACTGGTCTAACAAAGGAATCATCTGCAATTATACAAAATAAAAAGGCAGGAGAAATTTGAGGGTGAAGGGAAGGAAAGCTTCCATTTTTCATCATTTGAAAGTAAACCATGATGCACATGCAAAGACTTCAAAAAGGGTAAAATTCCATAGGAAAGCTACGGATGAATCTAAGCTATGAAGCCTGGCAAGACAAGAATAATAGTATTGGTGGATTAGTTTTCATTAGGTCACTTAGAAAATTCACATGGGACAGCATGCATTACTCTTCCTAACATGATTTTTTTTAGTATTTTTGTTTGTTTGTTGCCTTTTTAATTACAAGTTATAAAGGAACTTGCAGATTCCAACTAGGCTACAGACATACCACATCTTTGTACTGAAGCTGTTAGCTAACAAGATCAGTTTTGTATAGAGACAAAAGTGCTGGAGCAAACAGGCATTTCATCAGCTTGCTTCAGTCTCTGCTGGTTCTAAAGCCAGTGTTATAAAGGAACCAAAAATTCCCAGAACAACATATGAAATGCCAAAGCATGAGTTACCATAGATCTCCTTGGAAGACATTCCTGGTCAAAAAGCAGAAAGGAAAGGGGGAGAGGAGAGACACATTAATAACTTGATAGCAATCCCAACGTGTACCAAGATGAACCACTGTACTGGGCATAACTGAATCACAGTTCAAATCCAACAAGCAACAAGTTTGTGCAGATTTATCCAGAACTGGCTTTTTCCCCTCAGATAGAGGGATGCTATATTTTCATGCTACAGCATTAGTTATACTACATATTACCAGCTTCATACGGTAGGGTGAGGGGATCATTCTGAAGACCATTTGCAAACACTACCATGCCATTGTGACTTGGATGTGACCCTTTCTCTTATCTTCCCCTCTTTAAAAACCAGCATGGCAGTGTTTTATCAGCGCTGGTGCTGAGCCAGCAATACTTATAACTTCCCTATTATTTTAGAAAATAAATGTGCTACAGCATACCTGCAATCAGATAGCAGTTATTAAATATCTTAAGTGACAGAAGAGGCAGTGACCCAAAGATGTCAAGCCATGGAATTGCAAATTAATGCATTTTCAAACGAGCATGCCAAGGTTTGAGTTTAATTAACGCTCTACACAGGCAAAACAAGAAACTTGTTCATATCCAAGTCACTGAACATGAACCAAGGGCAAACACAAGACAGAAACTACAATGGGAACATTTCAGGTAGTGCACACAGATGGCTGTGGCTGGAGATAGTTCCAGGAAAATCTGGGAGAGTCAGGAACAAGAGGAATTGGGTCAAATGACAGCAGCTTATTTCTGATACCTAACTGAAATGGATAAAGGCCTGATAATGTCTGATTAAGCCTGATTAGGCTCTGTATTATGTCTGTGCTTGCATTTCCTGCACTGAGAGGTATAAACGAGTTTTAACAGTAATGGGAGACTTTATGTGTAACTGTGACAACACAGTCAATGAAAAAACAGCTCGCACACTGAGGCAATAAAAACAGCACTGACCATGTTAGGTGCTCTCTTATATAACAGGCAGTAACTACTTTCTTCTGAATGCATGTAACTACCAGTAATTTTGAATTATGAAACAGAGAGAACCCCTTTTATATTTTTCTAGTCATTGTCACTACAGGATCAGAGCTTACACAGCTGCATTTCTGCCAGACACAGAGCAGCAAGAGCAGGTTGGGTGGGACTTCATTAATCAGTAAAAGGTTGGGCTGGGTTTAAACATTCTTGCTCCCTGCAAATGTCATGTCTTATAAAAACAAAAACTCCTTCTTTTATACACTCAGATTGCACCATTACCCAGGGGCCTAACCAAGGCTCAGAGCGTCTGTTGAGAACTGTATACGTGCTTGGAAACACAAATAAGATGAGATTTGGGTTCACAACTCACTGCAGATGTTACCTTTCTTTGTTAAGTAGGTCATGCTGTTTGCAACAGCAGCTGTCTTATCTTTGGACTCCAACGTGGTAAATCGAGCAAAGTCATCTACAAAAAAGTTATCTGAGGAAGAAAACATGTATGAGATGCCAAAGCAACTAGTCCACATAAACTGAAAGAAAAATCACTACTATTACCAGAATATTTAGAACACATCTCATTTTGCTCCTTGTAATACTACTTTTTATGTTTTATTTCTACTGTTAACATATAGCTTGAGAAATATACTTTGTTGTCTCACAAGTTACATTAATAACTGCATTTCATATTTGATAGGCAGAAGTCAGAAGAATTGCCCAAGTCTAGTTTAGTTGATGCTAAGGTATGTAAATAACATATGCTTAAAAATCCACTGCATTACTATTTTTCAAGCAAATCGAAAAACGAAGTTGTAGTGTCATTACAATGCAGTCACTGCACTGGGTGTTCAAACATTTAGCCATGTAAAGTTCTGCTGAATCTGAAGTAATTCCAGAGACGACTGTCAACCCTCACCCAAAACAAGGTCAGAAATAAGAAAAGCTGTAGTATAAAACATTATGCATTATAAAATATTATGCAGTCACATAAAACATGCATTGTATGATTGTTCTTGGCTTTCCCCAGAATTACTAATTTCTCAGCTTCCTGAGTCATAAATATAAAATCAAAACAAACTCTTGTTTTGAAAAGCTGTAGACATGAAAGTTGTTGTACATAACATCTCCCCTGCAATAGGGCTGGAAGATCACTTGGGGTGCTGTTAGTGCTTTGCCACTGTAAGCTTTCCAGTGGGACAGCAAAAGCCTTTGACTCAGATACTTCAATTTTAATGCAATCAAAAGCATCTCTTACTCATTCCTGTCAGATCTAGGTACTCTCTGTCAGATGTTAGGATTCTTGAGTTAATTCTTGGAACAACATTAGGCTGGCTCATGATATATTCAACCACATCTTGGTCATTGGATAGTTCACCCTTCAGGAGAGAGGAAAGCAGCAGTATTTGTTAATTATATAATTGTATTAGATAACTCAAAAAAAAAAGGCAAAAAACAATGATGCAAGTTAAGTTTCCTTGAATATTATGTATTCAGGGACTTGTGAATCAGTTTTTGCAAATCTAGCTTCTCTCTAAAGCCACAGCTGAACTCAGCACCTACCAGGTACACAGCTCGCTGGAAGATGCTTGTGGTTTCCAGGATTTTGTGCATTGTCATGGTTTCCAGGTCATCAGGATCTAGTTGATCTTTTTGAAAAGGCATTCCATTGAACAGCACAACAGGGAGAGGGCCTACACCAGTTTGCTCATAGTAACCTCTTGCTGCCTAAAGACAGGAAAAGCTTTACCATGTCAGCCCATTGCCATGATGGTTCCTAATGAGCCATGCAGTATCCACAAGTCTATTCTAAACCCACCAAGAGATCCTTGTGGCTTTTGTATGATATAGAGAATATTAATTTTACTCAGTGCATAACACCATTTTTGTATCTTACAAGCACAAGACACCCTCAACTTTAAGAGTTTCAAAAGAAAAGAGTTACTCCATAATACAGAAATGCAAAATACTCCATTAACTTCATATTGAGAATTCATTCCAACGAGCCCTTTCTGGTAACAGCAAAAAATGCACAATAGGAAATCTGATTTAGCCTGTGGAAGTAGATGCAATGTGAGCAGTGATAGCTGTAACATAAGGGAGGGTAGAGAACTTTTTTTTTAAGAATGTGTTTCTTTAACCTGTGAGAAAACATTTATTTGTGGAGCAGGGGGTTATGTCAAGACAAATTTCCCCATTTCACGTAACTACACACTGTCACTGATACTCTGTTAGGGACAGAAGTTAATCAGTTTCTTCTGGTCAGAGGTTCTGGTTCAGGCCTCTCTTATCTTACTTTTATAGAGTTTCATTTCCTCAAAATGCTTTCCCCTTCACTATCCCACAGAGTCTCCATATCCATGGTAGATGGAAAGCACGTGTGCATATAAGCCTTGATCTGTAAGCCTGACTGCATTCCTTGCATTTACAGATGGTACCATCATGTGTGTTACAGAGCTACTGGCAAGGGTATTTTCATTATTTGTTTTAGAATATTCAACAAAAATAGAAACATCCCCTTGTAAAACCTCAAACAAAATCTGCTTCATCTCACATATAACTGCTCCAATAGTGATTTGCTCTCCCAATTTTCTCCATACAGAAAAGTATCAGCCCTAAAAATAACTTGAAGAATTATTGTTGAATGCCTTGCTATAGGAAAGGCATTTTGAATTCATCAGCATGGCTTTTTCTCACACAGTATTCAAATACTGACACAGAAACCCCCCACCAATCCCTCCCAACATTAAGCCTCTTGGTTTTCTCATGAACCATTCCATCACCTTGATTTTTTCCAGCAATTTTAAACTCTACATTCCAGAATGAAAGCATGACTTATGAAGTTATCTTGGAGTTATCAGGGAAGTTATCTTGGTACTATACATGCAAGGTTTAAAAAACATATACTACATTATATGTATTATGTATTATTATATAAAGCTTGTGCTGAGCGTAAATACTTAGTAAAGAATTACTAGAAGTCATTCAATGTGATAACAAAATATCTGGTTGATAAGACAATCAAGATATTGTATCTTGATCAAGAGGATCAAGATATTGTATGTAACTATATATTCAAAATGATGTTGAAGCAAAAAAAAGGTGGAAAAAAGCTCTGTTTCATGAATTCTTACCTTTCTGTTTTGATCATAGGCAGAATCAATTCCCAGGACGCTGTTGACTTCAACGTAAGGATACTGTTTCTCAAAAACACTAACCACATGCTCCACCTTCAGCTGATCTCCTGTTTTTACTTTGTTATATATCTGAAAGGGGAATACAAGTTTACAGCTGCAACTGTAACACTTCTGTCCTTATCAAGGTATGCTGTCACCTGTATTACAGTAGTTACAATATCAACAGCCATTAACATATATTTATTAGCTGCAAAAACAGCTCCTAGGCACTTGCTATACCTCATAGTCATTCCAGTGAGATTGGAAGAAGGTGAACATATATTTCTTTAAATAATAACTTGCATCTTTGTTTAGAAAAGGTATTTGAGGAGATAAAGCAGTGCTTTGGGTAAAAAAGCCTCAAATAAAGCACATCAAAAGAGCCACTCTTCCCTTCAGAACTTGGGATATGCTTAGAAACCACACAACAGACCTCACATGTAAAGTAGGTAACTGTTTCCCTCTTGAAGGCACAAGATTTTACTTAGAGTCACAAATATATGCCCAAACATAAAAGTCACTGCCTTTAAGTTACCAGAAAATGAATGCCTCAGCTTGCCAATCAGTAAGTATCAGACCACAGGTGAAATGCATTTACCAGCACCTGCATTACCCTCCAATGTGACACACCTGTAACCATGCAAAACAAATTACAATATTGAAAGGATGCAGCAGTTCAGAACTTTCTGACAGAATGATCAAAAGGACAGGATCAGAAAAACACGCAAAAGTGTTAGGTATCACATTTAAAGTTACTCTCACTCGTTAAAGTTAGGTCAGAAGGACTTTTCAAAGACACATGTCTTGTGTGGTGCTAGTATTTGGAGATAATCTGAATATTAACCAAGCCAAAGAATAGTCCCTTCCATTATTTACAAATTAGCCCATTAACACAATCTTACATACATGGAAAATATTAAAACATTCATTTCCCTTTTAAATTAATACTTACAGACATGACAGTCTGGAAAGCATAATTATTGTCCATTTCTTGTGCCACGTAATTGTAAGTCCTAAGGAGGGCAACTCCAGGATCCTCAAGTCCATCAACATCCTCTGAGTCATTAACCACAAAGACTAATCCTATCCTGCAACCAAACAGACCCCCAGATAATCAATCTATTACACTAATAAAGAATCAACTCTTCATACAACTGTCAGCTATGATCATCATCTTAGACAAAGATTAGCAAGATGTTGATAAGATACTGAGAACAGCAACCAGGAATCAAATTTAGGACATATAATCTGTAATGAGTCCATCCAAATCTTGCTTTTCATTTCTCTCTCATCCAAAAGTATTTTCTTTTTCTGTTTTGCTGGCAGCAAAAGTTACATTTAAAAATATACATATAGCTCCAGTACTAGGTATGTCACGTTTCTGCAGTGTCCTAGCAATAAGAATTTTGCAATTGAAAAAAGTCACAAAAAAAAGCCCCTGATATAAAAAACCCAAAACCACTGTAACACAGCAATTACCTCAGTGGGATGTGGTTACTGAGGAACATCTCTGCCACATTCAGTAATTCTGCTGTGGTCTCTTGAGTAGGATCTACTATCAGCACCTGCACACAAACAGTAAGTGAAAAGTTTCCATTCCCTTTAGGATTTAAAAAAGGGTTTTTGATCAGAGATCAATTCATTCACATCTCAGTGCAGAATTATCATCAGTCCTACTTTACACACTGCCCAGGAGATAAGACACACAGCTTGGAGTGGCTGAAGTCCCTATTTGCCCCTAACCAGAGCTCTTTTTGCTATAGGGCCACTCAGCCCCATGACAAGAGTTACGGTGCAGAATTTATAAATGCCTCATTAGATCTTACATTAAGTAATTTACCTAGAGACTAAAAAGGCACCTAAGAATAAGCTGAGGGCTGTTGATCATCTTTTGAAGTCTTGATGCACGAGTGCTTTTTCTTTTGCTGAAACAACTGAGGTTGATCTTAACTTTGCTAAGACAATATTTAATAAATTTGAGGGATTTTGTTAACCAACTTTAGGTATTATCTCAAAAGACAAAATGCATCACATTCTTACTCATCAGATGGCAGTTTTTTCCATTGATGAAGCAATTTTTGGCACATAGTAGATCTCAAGGAATCATGCTCAGTAATCTCTGAATCTCAGCTATAACTTACAAGTAGGACAAAACCTTTCAGAAAAACATCCTATCTCTCAAGCTATTTAAGTGACAGGGAATCCAGCACACATGTGAGGCAAACTGCAAAAACTAATGTCCCTGCTCTTGGCAAAACAAATTCACATGTCATTTGCAGTCAGATTACCACTTACAAAGTTATGGAAGTTTTTTCTAATTTGTCTGATCACTCCTGGAAACGTGGGCCGCAGCAGTTCTTGCACACTGGAAGGCCAGGAATTATAGCGACTGTCAACTTCCAGATTGTTGATCCACTAAGAAAAAGCAAGTGCATTTAAATAATTGAGTGACACTCCACCTGCTTGAGTCTGAGACTGCAAAGTATTTTCAAATCATACACTACATTGAGAACTATATAAATTAGAAATTCAGCTTTTTAAAAAGAACTAATTATATTTATAAGCTTATTTTCCCTTTTTCCTTCGCTGCAGCCTCAGAGCAGATTGTGAGGTAAGGACAAAAGCTCCCCTGACAGCTTAAGAATGGACTGCACAAGGGCAAACCACCACTTCCATGTGAAGCCACACGCACTGAAATGGCAGGGCTCCGGATGTCCACGGCGTAGTCGGAATCCGACGGCTGGATGTTCAGCTTCAGAACATTGTGCAGGGAAAGGCCCTCGATTCCCAAGCTGTGCAGGCCTTCCATAACACGGGCTTCGTTGCGGAGCACGTCGATCAAGCTGCGAGGAAAAGGAAAAGGTGCTGAAGTTTAAAGACATAGCAAATAACTTGCTGTTATCCTAAGGGTTAACAGGTGAGAGGGATAAGAAAGTCCACCATATCTGGGCACAGTTCTTGTTTATCACCTATTTCTAACTGTCCTAAGACAATCGAGATGCATTATTAATTGATTAGGTTTAAGTTATTTCAGGATAACTAATGCACAATATACACAGATAATTGTAATTCTACATTATTGAAATACATCTTAACAAAGATATAGGGTGACTTTCAGATGAAAAATTTACAGTGCTTTATACTTTGAGACTTAGTCTGCTGTCCTCAGAATAAAACCTGTATGTAAACAGCTTTGGAGACCAAAACCTTGCTAGTTACAGCACAGGTCAAAAGAACAGTACAAAGGTGACTTCCTAGTCCAATCTTCAAGGGTATTCCAGTTTTCACATTAGCTTTTTTGTTCGAAATGCACCTGAGTAAGAGAAGAAACCTTTGATTTTTACAGTACTTATCAATTAAACCTAGTCTAGATATAGACTTTGTGAAGAAGGTCCGAAACTGTCTAAATATCTTCATCATTCATGCACAGGCAAGATAAAAACTCCTAAACTATTATGAAAATTAAAACATTCCTACCTAAATATGTCCTGAGTGTCTAAATCAATAAGCAGTCCATTGATGAACAGGGCAGAATCTCCTGGCTGTAATCCCAATGTTCCTTTGAAATACTGAAAGGAAGGAGGAGACCATTAGAAGACTGCTCTGCACAGAATATATTATTAGAGCAAAAGCTGTTGATTGGCTTTTTTTCATTGTTCTCTTAAAGTTTTATGTTGCTCTCTCTCCAGACCATGTTACCTGTTGCACAAAATTCCGTACAAAAGCCCCAAATGGCTCCTGGTTTTGTCAGTGCTTTGCTAATGCCAAGTTACACAGCTGAGCTGTGGAAACACGTCTGAGAACACCAGAGCCTATGCAGTGACCTCCAGAGGCTTCTCATGACATGGGGGTTTTTATGATTCTGTTTCAAAGCACACATAGATTAGCTGGTAAATTTTATCCCTTCACTATTTTCACTCTCAAAGCACCAGCACTAGAACCATTTCCTCCCCATAGTATAAATCATTCTAAAGCCATGGCAGGCTTTGAATTTATTCTGTGACTTCCTTGCAAACATTGATGAATACAGATATCTAAGCATCAGCTCAAATTGGATAAAGAGAACTAAATTTCTTCTGCATCCTTAGAATTGTAAGAAAATGCTTCATGTATCTGCTTTTCGAGCAATAGCTTTCTTACAAGCTCAGTATTTTCATATTTGAGCAAACACACTAAATTATGTTCCTAATCCATTTTTGAAAATCCACCACTTCTTGACTTCTGGAATACATTCTACAAAGGTGTGTGTAATACAGGGTCATTGTCATCAGCAAACAAACTATGAAATAGAATCATTACTTTCAAAGCTTGAATTTCTATTAAAACATAAGTGCAAAGGCACTATGTTAATTTCTGGAAGCATTACCTTTTGATTCTCTTCAATTTCTGTTCTGAGTTCTGAAGAAACAACTGTTTTTGTTATGGCTCTACAAAAATAAAAACATAATTCTGTGAATCGTCTTATCTACTTATCCTACTTTTTATACCTTACATGTTAATATAATTAACCCCCTCATATAACGAGCTGCCATCAGAAGCACTGGCGCTTTGTGACACTATTAAACAGTAGGATGCAGCACTTTTCTTACAGTGTATAATTCAGCAAAACAAAAACGTGAACCACATGCCACCTCTCAGTGACTAATTTGACATTAACCATAACAAAAGTGGGCAGTTGCCAGAAAGGTAGAGGTGGAGGCAGGTAACAGAAAACAGGGGAATTTCACTCCTCGTGGTGGACTCTCATTCCTTACTTTTGATCTAGACACTGCATCCTCACAGAATGAGTACAGCTCACAGATCAGACTAAAAATACAGTGAGAGGGCACCTTAACATCAGCTAGTGGGAAATAAGACCAGAATTCTGTTTCTTTTTACTCCCATCTCAAATATATCTCCACCTATTCAAAAAGGAGGAGCTCCTCTAATACTGACTTCATAATCCAGGCCATGGAATTTATCAAAAGAAATACATTTCTAGACTTGTTGAGCAGACCAGATAACTGAATTTTCTGAAACTGATTTGAGTATGCTAAAGACAGTCACTGACAAAGTGCAAAAACCAGTAGATTTGGACACCAGCCTCTGCCATGAGACAGACTGAGCTGTTTGGCAAAGTGAGAAGAACGGGATCCTGTGAACGGATAAACATTTAGGCCACCAAGCAGAAAATCTAGCCAATAAATTCTTGATGCAATAGGTTCAGAAGCATTTCACAACAAAACAGCATGGGCAATTCTGGCAAATTTTCCACCAGTCCACATCAGCTGCCATGCAAGAAAAACACTGTAAGATCCCCTTTGTAACTGTAGGCTGAAGAACTTCTCTGCAATAATATTCCCCAGGGTTTGCTTCCAGCTAAATGAAACTGAAACATTAACCCAACCAATGCTGCCTGTCTCAGGTTCTGCTCAGAAAAAAAAGAGTAAGAAAACTTCCTAGAAGTTAGTTACCTGGCCTTTGTAGGAAAGTTCTGACTGAGATCTTTCATGACCATCAGAGCATCCATGGGGGGAGCAGTCAAAATGCGAGCAGCAGTTTGAAAACTCAAGTCTTAAAAGTGAAAAAATAGAAGTCAAGAACTCAAAACTGAAAACAAGGCAATACAGAAACACCATAACTTGAGCTTTCAACTTTTTTGCATGTTACCTAAAGAAATTCGTTTTCTATCTGTACTCATTGATTTTAAAATCATCTTCTTTGTATTGAACTTCTATCTGTTGCCTTGAAACAAGTAACCCTCTCAAACTGAACAAGTGCATCCTGCCTACAGGTTGCTTAAATGAGTCCAGAGGCCAGACATGCATGCAGATGATTTTGAAATGCAGTTTTCCTCTGGTCTTGAGAAATCTCACCTTTCTACACCAAGAAAGTGATCATGGAAAGAATCCTTACATTCTTTTGCTTTTCTGCATTTAGCAGAACCATACGAGCAGCCTGTTTTAAGAGCAAGTGGCTCACTGTACTTCACAATACACAAAACAATCTCCGTGCCAGAAGTCCTTTGAAACAGCCTTTCTAAAAGCTATTTCAACGGGACTCTACAAAAAAAAGGTGCTCTAAAAAATCCAGTATTTTCCAACACAGGAATTTCCAGTCAAACTCTGTCAACTGTACCACCAGCAACCTCAATTGTATAGAACACAAGAAGACACATTAACATTGAATTTTGGACACCAATACTGAAAGCCTTCATCCAGATTACCTTGTAGCTGCCATACTTTCAAAGGTGCCATTTCATTAGTACTTTCCACGAGATGTTTCCTGAGCTCTTTCAGCTCTTCTGTCAAGTCAGGATACAGCTGCCTAAAAGGGTACAAGGGTAAAACAATTTCTGCCTGGTGTTAATTCAAAGAAAAGGTCACATGAAAAGATGTTGCCAACACATATGGGTAACTCAGATATGTAAAAAACAATAACAAAGCAAAACACCAGCATCTCTGCAACAAGTGTTTTGATATAATGAAGATCAACAGCTTATAACTGAGTTTTACCTTAATTTTCCAAACAGAAATCCTTGCACTTCATCAATAGGGTCATTTTCATCTATGACTGTAGCATTAATTTCTGTGCCTATAAATACACAGAGAACACCACTAGCACCAAGCTATTCAGAAACAGGAAAGCAGGAAGATCTGGGGGTTTATATGTGTATATGCACATGCAAATAAAAAGTATGCCCACAAATTACCCTATTAAAATAGTTTGAGCAGATGCATTAGAGTTTGCAATAAAGAGATTAGTGCTCTAAAAGCAGCAAAAGCCAAAACCCATGCAGAATTCTAAGTTTTGTATTCCCCAAAAAAATGAAGAACAGGAAACACATTCTTCTCTGAGGATGGAAAAGGTAAGGCAAATTAAGACACAGAAACCGATTTACACCTGCAGGGAATCTGGTTATGGTAAAGTATTAGTTGCATTTGTAGTGCCATTACTGGGATCTAGTCCAGAGCCACAACTCCATCGTGCCCAGCAATTCACAGAGACAAGTGCCATGGCAAAGATATGTTTAAGAGGGAACATGCTCCCAAAAGTGATTTCAGAGCTAAGGAAGGAAGAATTCAGACAAACAGTTCATTTATAGCAAAATATACAAAATTATCTTCACAACATGAAACTGTTCACATTAAAATTTCTGAAATAGTAATTCACCTTTCACCTGAGTATCATCCTTGGCCTTATATTCTGTACTTTTAATAGCCAGTTCTACACCATAACCAGAGAGGTGGACTTTTTCTTTGCTGGGATTCTGTAAAGAAAAGCAAACAGTATGATATTACCACTCTTTGTTTTGATGTACAGATTAAAAGCTGCCACTTCCCAAAGCTAGGAAATCTCAAGCTGGTACATAATTCAGACCTAACTGGCAGTGAAAAACACACACAGTGAGTAGTTCTGCAGTAACGTACTCTAATATTTCCTATAGTATTTTAACAGACTTTTTCATCTTCAGCAAGCACAAATCACCTCTATGAACCAAAAACCATCAAAACCCACAAAATAAAGAGGAACACAATGTCTTTGGGATACAGTGTGTGTGCCAAGTACAGTGAGACAGAGTCCTGTCATCAAACCAGATACAGGGGGGAAAGGAACTTCAGCTGTGAAGTTCAAGAATGAAACATCACTGAAGAGGTGCCACGGAGAATTATAAGACATTAAACTATGATGAAGAAGAGATGCATAATTAGTTCTGACTAATGAGAAAAACATGATCACCTGTTAAAAGTATTGTGAAGAAAACAGGAGTCACATAACAGTACCAAGATCTAATGTGTAATACATTTGATTTTGAATATAAGTACTTTTCCTAACACTGATAAACAAATGCCTTTTATAAAAGGAAAGTGGTGTATGCAATGTAGGATTTTATTTTATTAAAAGTGCAGGTAATGTTAAAAGTGAACCAGCTGATTCTTCTTTTTTTTGCATTCAAACCTGGCTGCTACACTGCAGGTTTTGGTAACATTTAGTAATATTAGGAAACAAGTCAAATAACCAGTTTCTCAGAGCTTTTGAAATGCAGTTTTAAACACTAATCCAGTGGCCATGGGCAATTTAGTAGAGGGAGATGGAAACCAGGATAAATTGCACTAGAAACGTTAGGTGGCTCTGTAACGAAATTGCTACAGAATCAGTGCCTTTCTTTTGAAAGTATTATCTTAATGTTAATCCTTGCTTTTCATATCAAGCAACTCAGTGGCCTGACTGTGAAAGAACTGACTGTTTCCTATAATCTAATATAGATAAACTTTTTTTTTTATATTGAAGTACCTAGTTAATCAATTCTGGATTTGTGAAATCAAATGATTCTCCTATTGAAACAACCAGAAGATTTAAATTTATTCTGTATTCCTCGGCGACATGCCATAAAATCTTTGGACTATTCCAAATAAATATTGAGGAGCAGCACATTGTGCAATGCCAAATTAAAGGAACAAACTTGGGCCAGTTTTCCTTTTTAAAACCCAGGCCAGCTACTCTTCCTATTTCAAAGGCCTCTGTTACAGAGCACAAATACACTTACAGCAATGTAGTGTCTGAGGACATAGGTGATCTCTCCTGCCTCAGCCTTGGCCACAAGCCTCCTGTGGTGCCTGTAGAATTCCTCTGAGCCAATCTCTGCATAAAGGATGACAACGGGGCTTTCAGGGTTTGAGGCTGGGTACTTGTGGTCTCCCTTGAACAAAAATGGCTTTGGCCTAAGAGGAAACAGTGAAGATTGTCACAGTGTGATTCACAGCATTCCCCCACTCAAGATGCCCAGTTTTTTCTGTTTATTGACTATTTCTGTTGTCACTGAATACATATTTCAAGCTATTCCCACGTATTATCAAGATTGGCAAAGCTTGATGCATGTTGGTAACACTTTGTTAAAATTGCATATATGAAAATTAAACAAGTGACTAAGAGTAATTTTGAATGTAATAAGACCCTTATCTTAAAAATGGACCATTTCTATTAAATTTCCAATTAACTTCCTCCCCTCCCTGCCCCCATGAGTCATAAATTCTGTAAGAAAAATTGAAAGGGCTGATAGAACAGATGTTCCAGAACACAAATTCATTTAAACTTAACTTAATATACAAACAAGAAAGTGAAGGAGAAGACTATTTTTAACTCCTGGCTTAACCTTTTGACAAAATACAATGAAATATTTAAAATATTCCCAGTGAGTCAGAGGAATAGCATGTAAGCTATAGATGCCCTATGTCTGCACATTGACAAAAAACTCTTTATGCTTACAAACCCCAAAACTACCAAGATTACTATGAAAACAAACCGAAATTTAAGGGCTTGGGTTGGTTTTGGTTTGTTATTTTCAGCTGGGTTTTTTTCTAAGAGGTATTATAGCTTCTTTTTGTTACTAGCAGTTACAATCAAGTACTGTCCTCACAGAGAAAATATGAAATACATTGTGTGGTAATGGATTTCTTTGTTAATGCTGAGAAAATTATACAGAGAAAAAAAAACACCGTGCATGCTTCCAACCATTCATAAAACAATCTGTTACAACAACTCTCATTTTAATATGCAGCCCAGCTCTTTCTATTCTCCCTACATAATGAAGGCTCTACACACTCCTAAGAATTCCTACTGTCTCTCAGCAGTTTCCAGCTGTTCCAGGATTTGTTCCCAATTTTTCCTGTGCACATTCCTCCTCCTAGCAGAATATCAAAGAGACAAGAAAACCACTGCAATCTGGATTAATACAACATATGAGACTGCCACTCCTGTGCAAGCAATGGACAGGATAAATCCAACACTGAAGAACGCAGAAACTACTGGTTTATTACAATCTCTTCACAGCTGTAATTTTAAGAGCTAATCCAGTGATAGAAAATCAAGCAAATACCTGTCTGAAGCTGCTTGTAAAAGGTTTCCAAGAAAGTCAAATTCACATGTCTTCTCCCCATGTACAACAAAAAACAGGATACAGCCCTTTGGTGGAGGTTCATCTGCTGCTATCTGTATAAAATATTTGTAATAATGTAGGTTGAATATTTATTTGCCCTTAGAACAAGTGAAAATGACAACAGTGTAGCTGTGCAGCAACCAGTATTATTTGATTTCTTATATAACAAACTAGTATTTCTTCCATGCTTATGACATAATTTAAATGCAAGGTTAAATTGCAAAACTGAGAGTTAAACCTTCATTTATTTCCCAGTCTGTTACTACTAACTGTAACGTTAGTTCCAGGTACAGAAAGCAAGGCTTGCAGTTGTAGGGGTTTTGGTTGAGGGTATTTTTGCATATTATGTATCACAAACCTCTGTATTTGTTGATTATCAAATGACAAAGTGATTCCAGATGAAAAAGGAAGACACTTTGTAGTGTTATCTAAATAAAGCACATTTTCTAATGTGAGAAAATTTGCAATCAACTATAGGATACCCTCCAGTTTAAAAAAGAACAGAGAATAAGACATACTTCTATCTGTTCAGCACCCTATGAAATTTGTGTACACATCTGCTCTGCACCTCAGGTGTCAGTTTAGGCTTTTTACACTCTCAAATATCTCCTTCCACAGCTCCTTCCTGGGCTTTGGGCAAAGTCCTGCACATCATTGGAGCACTTCCTGTACTAACCTGTTGAAAAGCTTGAACTGTTGCAGAGTAAGAGCGTAAAGACAAGGAAAATTTCAACAAATTCTGCTGCAAAGGTGACAGAGTCTGGCAGGCTACTTTCAGCATTTCCTGGTAAGAAGAATAATCACTACCTGCAAAGTCAAAGTACAAGCAGTTATCCTTTTACATCACATTCTCACTGAAGAGGGACTTCAGCTCATGATTTATACTAACAGGGGCTAAAGAGCCCAGGAACTTAATTGCAAATATGCACATGACCATTCCTCCCCAATTTTCATTACAGCCAGTTCTACAGAGGGATGACAGTGGACTTCAATACAAACTCATCAGAGTAAACTTAAATACATTCTGAGGATGCAAACACAGGCTGGGGAGGAGGGAAACAGTTAAAAGCTCCCATTTAATTTCAGTTGAGAAATAGCAACACATGTTGAAAAAGAAACCAGCAAGCAAAATGCTTCAGACTCATTCACTACAGCTTTTGTCAAATGGATACCCAAAAAGGCTGGAGCACACTGCAGCAAAAAATATTACAGAAATCAGTATTTTAAAAGCCAAATGAGGGCTAACACAATGGTAGACAAAACATTGTGGTTCATTTTTCAACTATCAGTCAGCATCAAGAAAAACACTATGAAAACTTACCATCATGGTCAGATGTCTTAATATTCTCACTGGCTTCCACAAAATTCCAGAATTTTTCTTGACCTTCTTCTGACAAAAATTCACTAAGTAAGAAGAGAAGTTAGCTAGATCTATGAATTTTCTCTCAAGTTACAAATGTAATACCTTGTAAAGCTTCACAGTAAGTTCACTCCTACCATTTATTTACCTATATAAGAAAATTGTTACTAGAAAAAGCAATCCAGGAAGGCACAAACACATTGTGCATGAAAGCAGCTTGTAAGGCACCTCCTGGTCTCACAAAGGCCACTACCAGGCAGCAGTGCCCATCCTGGGAGCTCTCCTCCCTAATGCACTTCTTTGCTAGCTCTCTTTTATGAGAAACACACATTTCTGTTTCTTTTGTTGTAACAAACTGTAGATTACTGGAACTATGAGCTTCTTGCTTAAGTTTCTTCTTTGTTCTTAAGTAAGGAAAAGTCACAGCTTCACGATTAGGTAAGGTATGCCCTGTTAGAGAGTAAAATTAATTCTCTAGACATTGCTCACAACAAATACTGCATCATGTCTAAACATGTGACATGCTTGGTGCTGTAACAGAAGGTTTGGAGCCCACCTGGTTCTGACCCAAGGTGGAAAGTGCCGCTTGAACACCTGGGTAACAAATGGCAGTGCTGGGCTAAGTACACTGAACTGCAGGACTGATGTTACACTGCAGTGCTGCATCATGCTGCAGCTCATCTCAGGGGAACAATCCCACCTATCCAGTACAATGGATCAAGCCTTTAGCACAATATTCTGATTATTTGCTTACTTTAATCAATGCACAACTCACACAAAGCTAAACCCAAGCTTTACTGAGCTGAACAGACACAAGCAGCAGACACATATCAAAACCTACAACCAGCACTGAAGTAAAATCCCTTTTGCCGTGGAATCTTACAAGACCATACTAAACTAGTGCCCTGAGTACAACTTCATAAGGCAAAAAATACTGACTGTGTAATTGTTTATGGTGATTAATGTTTGTTTTCATGCACAATGAGAGAATGTATCACAAAGAAACCCCCTACTGCCGTCTCCTCTAAAATATCATCCCATCTCCCAGCAGTGATCATGTCATTAATGATAACATGTGACCGTGTTGTTAACAGTAATCTGTTATTATTAACAATGAGTTAGTAATGACTGAAACCCAAAGTGCCACATAACACATTACTTTATCCCACAAGCATATTCGGATTTATCAACCAAATATCACAATGCCCTTACCTTGTTTCAAGGAGTAAAGGAGTTGAAGACCACTTTGTAGTTAGAGATGTTGTCACAGCCTTAGAATCTCCCTTTACAAGTGAAGAGCTGAACCAGATTCCAAGAACAGCAATAAGTATTCCCATTTTATAGAAGCCTGAAAGTGATGAAGGAAAAAAAGGTAGTTTTGCATTGTCTCTTTTTATAAATACAGAATCTCACTTATCCAAATACATTAAGACATATTTTAAGATTCAGTGGCTCATTTAACACAATACATCAATGAGATGGTCATCATCTCACATGGGCTTCCAAAATCAGAAATACTCTGAAAACTTAAGAGGCAAGGAATTTAAAATCCTTCTGAGCTGCAATTAAACCTAAATCAATTCCAGCCTCCTCTGTGCTTATGCTTTCAAATGAACTTCAGTTCTGGACACACACATCACATACTCCTTGCTTTAGGAAGAGGAACTGCAAACTGCACATATTTCAAACTGTGTGGAAAACCAACCCACCATCCATTTTATGGGAGAGAAAGTCACCCCCTGTATTTGCACCAGCTGAGTACTAACCAGTATGAGATGAGCCAGGCAAGGATGAGGGGCCCTAGTCAGCCCTTCAGGCTCTGCTGGGCACAGCAGACTGCTTGTCTGGGCAATGAAGAAACAAGCATCTCCTGGATGCACAAAGCACCACCAACTTTAGTAGCTGAAAAATGAATGAAACAATGAAAATAAACTCAAATGATACAACTTGCTGCAAGAAATAAGCAAAAAAACCCAAACAAAACAAAACCATTTCTTTATCATTCTTCATGTGTGATTTCATGTCTTTGTGTTCTCTGAGCTCTGCAGCAGAGCACAGCTCAGTGGAATTTCCTTGCCCACAACTCTTACCTTTATGGAAGACCTGAATTATCCTGCTTTTCATTACAGTCTGAAAAAATTCAAGCTCTTTTCCCCCTCTCTGAGTAGACTGTATACTAGTACACATGAAATACGCATCCAGGTACCCTCATTTCTTCAAGCTTATTTTTCTGGATATCTTGCTTTCCATTTCCCCCTGCAAGTGAAAAACCATCCCACACCAATTCCAGGCATATCACACCCAACAACCTGCCAGGATCTAACTCGTGTCTCTTTTTCATTATGATCTCAATATAAAAAGTACTGTTATACAGCTGAAGCTCTAAGCTCTACTTGTATTCACACACAGGAAAAAAACCTGAATCCTGTTCCTCTTAAAAATTTACACTCCTCCAGCCAAAAGCAGCCATTGTTCTTTTTCTCAGGATAAAGCCAGAAATGCCTTCTGTGATATCCAAAGAGCAGCTTGCTCAGCTGCACTGGGCATTTGTTTTATGCCACACCTGGGAAGGAGACAGATGGCACCGGGAAGGGTCACAGCCATCACTCCCTGTGTGCAGAGCAGGAAGCTCAGCCAATATTTGTGGAGTGAAGCCTTGGCTTCTGCCAAGTGCAACAAAAAAACCACGGCCTGCAGCTCATCCCAGAGTCACTGCAAATCATAAGCTGGAGTTTGGAACACACAAGTGAATACACTGAACTGCATTCTTACAGCTAAAGCTCCTGTACTGCTCTCTCGTGCCTTCCTTCCCATTCTGTGAAAGGCTGCAATAAAAGCCTTCTCCTGTATGAAACAGGAAAGAAACCAAAGCACGTGTCTGTGACCTGACACCCGCTTAGGAAACTGAAAACCTGTAGATTAGAAACGAGTAACAGCCTTGAATAATGATAGCCATAAAACAAAGAAAATACCGAGATCTCGAATTAAAATGCACTACGGAAAAAGAGACAAGAAGCACGGGAATCACACGAGCAGATCCAAAGCAAAACCCAACCTGAACTACAACACAACAAAGCGGATTCTTCACACCTCCTCTGTAAATACATTTCCTCTTTCCATCTCTTCCGATTACTCAGTTGAAAACACTTCTGGAAACTTGCGCAGCCAGCCTTGGGGAAAGGACTAAATGGCCCTGCGGCCACAGCTCTGCGAGCTCCGCATGTGGGCAGAGGACAGGGAGCTCCGGCGGGACCGACCGCGGGTCGCACCCCGCGCTGAGGGCCCTGAGCCCCCACAGGCTCCGGGAACGGGGCTGTGACCCCGACCCGCGGCCCGGCACCGCTCGGCCCACAGGCACAAACCCCTCTCTCCCCGCAGCGCGGCAGCTCCGGGCCTCCAAACACACGCTCAGCCCGGGTCGCTACAGCGCGGGGAACGAGCTGCCCCCGGCCCCGCTGCACCCGCCCCGCCCCGGGGATCCGGGCCCCGGCGGATCCGGNTCCCTCCCGGCTCCCGCCGCTTCCGCTTCCGCTCCTGCCACCGCCCAGAGGCGCCGGCGCCGCGCGGTGACGGGCGGGCAGGGCCGGGGCAGCGCCGGGGCAGCGCCGTCCGCGTCCCCATCGCCGCTCACATCGCCATCGCCATCCCCATTCCCATCCCCATCGCTATTCCCATCCCCATCCCTGTCTCCGGGGGTGCCCGCTCCCGCCCTCCGCCTGCAGAGCCCCGACCCCCGGTAGCGCCCGTGGAACAGCGCGGGCCTTCCCAGGATTTGCGTGCGGCCGCAGCGGGAGGAGGTAACGCCAGAGGCGAAGGTGGAACCCGTGTTTCGGCCTTTGGCTGCCCCGTTAGCGGGGCCGCTGGAAGGAGCCCCTGGCGAAGGGCTGCTCCCTTCGCGTGCTCGTTCTTTTGCGGTGTGAACACGGGGGGAAACAAAACGCACTGTATGGCGGATTAAAAACCAGTCGTTCTTCACTTGACTTGCCTGTGCCTTTTACAGCTGTCCCTCGGAACTGTCCCGAAGGTGTGGCTGCCTTCAGCCGTTCTCTGTGCCCAGCTGTCCCTGCCGGGTCCTCTGGGCGCTCTGCAGGGGCACTGGGGGCTTTCCGAGCCTCAGGGATGGGGCAGCAGCACTGCGGTCTCAGGCGAGACACGCAGAGCCAGAACAAAGCCGGGACTCCAGCCAGGCAAAGTCATTTTGGCAAGGGTGAGGGAGTGTCCCAGGAGCCGTCTGATGGCCGTCCTGGAGAGTCCCTCCAAAGCAAGCCTGTGCCCGTGCCAGGGCCTCGTCAGCAGCTCTCTGCGGGGCTGTTCACAGACGCGAAGGTGTGTGAAGCTTGGGATTGCTCACACGTGATCCTGTCATTTCAAAGGTTTTCTTTCCGGTTAAAAACATTCAAACTCTGAAAGTGAGAGATGTTTTCTGACTTCATCCCTGAGCCTCGGCACCTGAAAACACAGCCATGACGAACAGCGGTGTTCCGAGCCGCGTGTAACCCAACCTGCACTGCTGCTGCTCAGGGCTGCGATGTGATCGCCAAGGTTTGTGGGTTTCAGTCGCTACTTTTCTTTATTTTTTTCCCCTCTGCCCCAGTGAATGACAGATATGCCAGAGGCAGCAGCGGGCTGTGAGGGTCAGGGATTCACTGATGCCGTCGGTCATTTAGCGTCTCCTTGCCCTGAGCGCCGGCACACCGGGCCGGGCCGGGCGGGGCGTGTCCCGCGGAGGGGGCGTGGCCGGCGCTGGCCCCGCCCACCCCGCGTTGCCTCGGAAACCCGGCGGCGTGCGGCCAATGGCGCGCACGACCACGGCACCGCCCCTCCCGCGCCTCGCGAGAG